>PVKA01002773.1:0-119656 GCA_004027165.1 Ctenomys sociabilis
TGCAGGGTGTATGATAAAGACACTGCAGGGAGATCTACGAGGTTTCCTGTACTCGAGGTCTCCGGGGAGCAAGCTTGGCTGCAAATGGGTTGGTGCCCAAGGTCCCATCTCCGTGCAAAAGGCACCGGGCGGTACAATTGGGATTGTGAGGATCACTTGCAAGATTGTGAGGATCACTTGCAATTGCCTGACCTGCAAAAGCCCACATCAAGAAAACGGGGTCAAGCCTCTACTCTCACCTGCACAAAATAAAGAAAAAGGGGGAGATGTTGGGAGTGGTGCAAGCAGCACCTCGGGATCCCTGGGTAACAATGTAACAGCTTGGTGCTCCTTGTGGGTTCCGCCTTGGAATGTTTGGAATAACAGGAAGTAGAGTGTGGCCCTGCCCTGTCTGTCGATCCGGACAGAATGAAGGGGCTGCCTGGCAACAGAGCGGGATTGGCTGTATGCTAATATGTGACTGCTGATGATTGGCTTAGCTATATTATATAAGCTGTTGTACTTCCGCAATAAAGCGAGATCTCCCCTTCTACAAAGAAGGCAAGGTGTGTCTGAGTTTTCCTTTCTGTGCCCGACAGTACAAGACAAGGATGTCCTCTATCACCCCTCCTATTCAATATAGTTTTGGAATCATTAGCAACAGCCATTAGACAAGAGGGAGAAAAAAAGGAATAAGAATAGGTAAAGAATAAGTTAAATTATCACTATTTGCAGATGACATACTTTACTTCGAAGATGCAAAAAATTCCACCAAAAAGCTACTAGAATTAATATGGAAATTCAGTAGCATAGCAGGATACAAAGTCAATACTCAAAAGTCAGTAACATTTCTCTACACAGATAACAAACACTCTGAGTGAAAAACTATAGATTCAATACCTTTTACAATAGCACCACAGAAAATGAAATACCTTGGAATTCACTTAACCAAAGAAGTCAAAGACCTTTGCATGGAAAATTTATAGCACCCTAAGAAAAGAGGTCATAGAGGATTTCAGAAAATGGATAGATATTTCATGCTCCTGTATAGGAAGAACCAACATCATGATGATGGCTATACTCCCAAAATTGTTGTACAGATTTAATGTAATCAGTATCATATTGCCACCAACATACCTCCCAGACTTAGGGAAATTGTTCCTAAAATGTATTTGTAACCAGAAAATAACTAGAATAGCAAAGGCAGTCCTGGTCAAGAAAGATAACACAGGAGGAATCAAAATTCCTGACTTGAAATTCTACTACAAAGCCACTGTGTTAAAATCAACATGGTATTGGCAATGAAATGGACCTGATGATGAATGGAATAGATCAGAAAATGCAGAGGCCTCTGCAAACACACTCTGCCTCCTGATCTTTGACAATAGGCCCAAACAAGCTTACGGGAAGAAAGATAGCCTCTTTAACAAATGATGCTGGAAAACCTGGCTTTCTACATGCTGAAAACTAAAACTTGACCCAGCTGTATCACCACGCACTAAGGTAAAGTCAAATGGATTAAGGAACAGAAACACTCAATCTCCTGGAAGAGAAAGTAGGAGGAACTCTTGAAGACATAGGGATAGGTAAAGAATTCATGAACAAACATATATTTGCATGGGAAACACTTGAAAGATTCAACAATTGGGATCAACACTCCTTGAGGAGTTTCTTCATGTCAAAAGAAATTGTCAACAAAGTGAAAAAAACCCCACAAATTTGGAAAAAATCCTAACTAATAAGCAATCAGACAAAGCTCTGATGTCTAGAATATATAAAGAACTAAGATATAACAGGGCCCTCAATTTAAAGACCCAATTCAGAAATGGGCATCTGAGATGAATACACACTTCTCAGAGGACGAAATTAAAGAAGTGAATAAATGTATGAAAAAATACTCCACATCGGTAGTCATCCGTGAAATACAAATTAAAACACCACGGTGATACTATCTCCAGAAAGCATGGCTATTATAAGGAAATCAACCAACAGCAAATGTTGGAGAGGATGTGAGGAAAAGGAACACTTCTTCACTGCTGGTGGGAATGTAGACTAGTGCAACTATTGTGGAAATCAGTTTGGAGACTCTTCAAAAGAGTAGGACTAGAAATCCCATTCAAGCCAGCTATCCCCTTACTGGGAATTTTCCTAGAGGAACTGAAAACATCATATCATAGTGATATATGTATACTTGTGTATAAACAGTACTGCTATAAAGCAGTACAATTTGTGATAGCAAAATCTTGGAAACAACCCAGATGTCCATCACATGAGGAATGGTTGGAAAAGATGTATTTCTTTATAGTGGAGCATTACTCAGCTATAAAGAGTGAAACTTGAAGCACTTATATTGAAGTGGATGCCACTTGAACATATACTCATAAGTGAAATAAACCAGACACACATGTGCAAAAATTGTACAGTCTCCCTAGTATAAGAAGTCAAAAGAAGAAATACAAGTAGAAATGTACAACGACAACTAAAAAGAATTGAATCAGGTAGTTAGGGCAAACTGAACGGCCCTATGCTGCAGGGTACTAATCAGCTTTTCTTCTGGATGGTTAACAACCTAAGTTCACAGATCAAAAATTGGAGAAATAGAAGGGCTGCTATGTCAGCCAATATTTTGGCCCTAGCCTTTCAAGGTCAGTGAAGACTCAGGATGTAGGAGAACCTGTACTGTAACATCATGGAACTTAGTTGTGCCCCAAATTTTCTGATCAAGGAGATTATGGAGCCACAGAGGAAGGTGATCGATGATGTATAGTGTGCCTGGTGAGAGTCACATGGAGAGTAAATTTTCTTTGAGACTCTAACAGAGAGTAAACTGGTCAACCATTCGCTGTGACTCATCCATATGACTGATACAGACAAAGGATATGCAGAGTGAGGTACAGGATTACAAGATAAACCCTGAGTGGACTTAACTGACCTTACCAGATACAAAAGCTACATTTTTTGTTATATAGGTCTTGCTTTATCTCGGTCTTAACCATCCAGCAGAAAGGTACAAAAATGAGGTATATAGTGGGGCAGTAATAATATGTTGAGCTATAAATTGATATAGTCAACAACTTCTTCAGATAACTCACTATTATTGCGGACTACTGGAATGTGTTTGTGTCACTGAGTTCAGGCATCTATAATGGTTTAGTGACAATGGAGTGCCCATCTTTGAGAGGTCTAGACAAAAAAAGGGGTATATAAAGAAAGAATCATAATGTGTGTGTGTGTATAAACAGCACAGTTAGGCTAAATATGGGGTGCTTCTGCATAATTCTATGAGAAGCAAGATTTGCACTAATGCTGTTTGACAGAATATTACATTGGCTTCTAATACTATGGACAAGCACTAGGAAGATAACAAGATAGAAAGTATTAATTATTGAAACTGTGCTATAATTCAGCTTTAAAAATATAAGTATATAGCTAATTCTCTTAATTCATTGATTACAGATATCTTCTCTAATAGTGTTTGTTATTAGAGTATCATGTATGTATCTTGTACAACAATAAACCACTATGAAAACAATATACAATGCATTAATTATTGATTCTGTCCTGCTAATTTGATTTGAAACTGTCTCATTGCTATTTGTTCTTCAATAAAAAAAAAAAAAACATTCCATGCTCATGGATGGAAAGTCTAACTGTTGTTTATTTTACCCCAATTGATGTATAGATTCACTGCATTTTCTAACAAAAAGGTACTTTTTGCAGAAATAAAATATTATTTTAAAATTTATATGTAACCTAACGCCTGTGAATAGTCAAACCAATTTTTATAAAGAAGAACAGAGATAACTGAGCTATACTTCCTGACCTAAAATGCTACAGTAATCAAAAATATGGTATTATGGAAATACAGGCCTACAAACCAAGCAGAGAGACTCCAAAATAAACATTCACACATTTTCCACAACACACCCCACTCCATTCAATGGAGAGAAGAAAACTGGATATTGGATACTCATGTGCAAAAGAATGAAGTTGAAGTGTTACTAAGTACCACTTATAAAGATTCACTTAAAGTGCTTCAAAAACTTAAACATAAGACAAAAGTTATAAAATTCAAAAGTAAACATCAGGCAAAATCTTTATGGCTTTGGACTTAGCAATGAGTTTTTGGATGTGATGTCAAAGGCACAGACAACAAAAGAACATGTAGAGAAATTGGACTTCATGAAATTTAAAAAAATATTCATCAAAAGGCACAATAAATTATATAAAGGCAAAGACAAAATGGGAGAATATATTTGCAAATTACATATCTCATGAAGGATTAAGTCCAGAACATGTAGAGAACCTCTTAAACTCAAGCACAAGTACATGTGCATGCATACACACACTGCATTTCTGTAAATATTTGTAAATGATCAGTAGGCATACAGAAAGGTGTTATCACCCAGGCAACAAATGTGGAATGATGCAAAACTGTAATCCCTATTCTCTGTTCATGTGAATGTAAAAGGCTATGGACTATAGCTGCTACAGAAAAAAGTGAAAACTTCTTTAAAAATAAATGGAAACATTACCACATGATCCAGCAATCTTAGTTCTATGACTATTCTCAAGACAATTGAAAATAGGGTCTCAAAGAGAGATGTGTAAGTCCATAATTGATGCATAGCATTTAGGATGTAGAAGCAATCTGCAAGTCCACTGATGGGTGAGTGAGGAAAACGTGATGCAGAGATATCATTCAGCTTTTACAGAGAAGATAATTCTGCTATTCTGATAAATTCTACAACAAGGAAATGAGCCTTGAGAATGTTATGCAAAGTAAAATAATCCAGTAGATTTTTAAATATAACAGTTTCAAATTTTTAAATTCTAATGACCATTCCATGGCTTTCTTCCTACCTTTTTTCCCCTGCCTCTCTTCCTACCCTTGAGATACATGGCTCTGGAGGAGCCAGCCCCACAAGCTTTTCCTTTTGGACTTGCCTATTCTTCACTTGCTGCTGAACATATTGTGAATCATTTGCTTCTTCTGATAGAAGAGGCAACTCTGAGCCAAAGGGCTGTCATGACAACAACTGGCTACATCTATCATGGCAACTTCCAGGAGGGCCTTCACACTCCAGCTTCAGTCCACTTCACCCAATTGGTAACATGTTTGCCCTTGCAAAGGATTCTGGTTCATGACTCCTGAGTAAACCATAATGTGTTATGCAATTTTGTGTACATTATGAATACACCACATGCAGATGGCGGCTCTGGCCGGGTGCATGGGATTTCAAATGTCAATTAGACCAAGTAGAAGGTTTTATTGACATCAATAAGCTGTAGTTTAAACTGACCAAACAGGGTAGTGCTTTTGGCATTGTGTGAGTATTGCCTCAGTAAGGGTCTGCTGAACTTTAAGTAGAAAGATGTGCCAAATTATATGCAAATTTGTATTTTTCATGGGAGCTAAGAGTTTGGCACTTAATTTTGATTTTTTTTATGGCTAAGTGTGTAGTACTGGCCAAGTTTTACATGCTTAATCCTTTTAATCATTTAACATAAATCATACTCTCAGCCCCTTAATCATTCATGTTATTCTTGTTTGAACTTCCTCCAATTTCCTTCCATCCTTCATTGCATAAAGAGGAGTTGTTTAACCAACCTGTTTCACTTCCAAGAATCTATTTTGTGATGGAAATGGGGGAACTCAGAAGGTTTAGTGCTGTGAGACTCTAAGGGAAATGTGTACCTAGGTCTTTGAGAATTCACAGACATTTATAGGGACTTGACATGCACCTAACCCGCAAGACTTACATCCTTACCCCAACCCAGTAATCTAGAGAAGGATTTTATTATGACCACTGGTAATACTTTCCACCATTCTTTCTGCGATGGTTAATCTTGACTATAAACTTAATTGGACTGATAAACAAGGAAATTAGTAAAGCACACTTGTGGGCATGTGTGTTAGTCAGGGTTTTACTAGAACAGATAAAATATAAGGAACTGATATAGCACAAGATATACAAATGTATAAGAAATTACAAGATTGGTTTAGGAGGGTCAGCTGCAGAGTTGGATGAGGAAGCATGTAAGGGTGTCTGCATACCTGAGACTTGAAGGATTCAGTCCCAAGGTCTGAAGTTCACTGAAGTGTTCTGTGCAAGTCTCTATCAGTGGGCCAATGGTCCATGGTGGAAGGCTGAAGAATCTGTGACCAAGAGCTGAAGGATCCAGGCTGGAGGCTGAGGAGTCTGCACTAAAAGCCAGGAGATGAATTCCAAGCTGACTGCAGACTGAAGTTCCTCCTAGGAAGTGGAACACGGACTCCTTCCTCAACCCCTTTATACGCTCTTTTCATGCTGAGTCACTCTGGGGCAGGCCCTCCTCATCCTGCAGGGCGGGGCCCCCACAGCCCAGGGTGTGGAACTGCAGATCTGATCCAGCCAAGTTCACACATCTATGGACCACTACAGCACATCTGGGACTATTTCCTGAGACCATGACCATATGGTACAGAAAACAGATGAGGAGAGACCAATCATGAATGAGGGTGGCAACCAATACACCAGTATTCTGGAAGAAACAAGACCTGAAGAACCTCGCCAGCACAGGCTCTTCTGCTCTGTGTTCCTGACCGCTGTGAGGTGAGCAGCTTTGCTCCTCCACATTCTTTTGCCATCACATTCTACCTGACTTCAAACCCACACAGTGTAACCAGCTGACCATGTGCTGAAACCTCGAGAGCCCTCAGCCATAGTAAACCTTTTCCCTTTCAAGGTGTTCCATTCAAGTATTTTATCACAGCAATTGTATCATCCTTGAAAAACCTACACAGTTAGTACTAAATCCCTGAAATGCTCCTTCTGCATTCCTAAGACTCTTGCCAAGTCAAGAGTGTATTATAAGCAGGCCTGAACCAGACTGTCTAGACAGGCATCATCTAAGGGACATGAGGCACTGGGCAAACTAGTGTCATCGGTAGAAACTACCTTGTTACCATATGCTAATTCATCAGTTCCTTGGAGTGCTGCCCATATAAAGGAAAAACAAAACAAAACAAAAAAAAAAAAAAAAAAAAAAAAAAAAAAAAAAAAAAAAAAAAAAAAAAAAAAAAAAAAAAAAAAAAAAAAAAACAAAAACAAAACTGATGCAGGCACTGCTTATGTTGTCCAAACTATAAATCCCTTCCTCTAGTAACCAGGGGCAAAACAGAGCAGTGTGGAGAGGATTCACACTACCATCCAGCATCTGTCCCTGGATATTCCAAGAACCTCCTGGTGAGTACTCATGCATCCATCTTCACTGTACTCCCCAAGCAGTGCTATTGGTAAGCACTGCTTGGGGGACTTGAGAGATGCCATTGTACCATCTGTGTCCCCTGGAGCCTTCTACACTGGGCTTTTGGACTTGTGCATGCTTCCTACGGCCCCTTTCCTGTTAGTAAAAACTGACCTTATCTTCCCCTGTTGCTAAATTTTAGTAAAGCATGTCTCTCACAAGCCAATTCCAGCTATTTTCTCTGGTCTGCTTACTCTACTGTGTTGGCACAGCTGTGGATATGTCAGAAACAGAAAGCTGACTGACATACCTCTTGAGGATTTATTTATTTAGTATGTACTATATAAAAAGAGAATTATCACTTTTCTCTTGTTAAATGAGAGAAACGCTAAAAGAAGTCCATATATCACCTCTCTTAGGATCAGAAGCTTGATCTCTCATTAGTCTGTTCAGTGTTTCCACTTTGATCATGTTATAGTGAAGTTGGAGTGATATTTCAGAGAAATTTTTCATGGGAAAAATGTAGCCTAAAAATGTGAACAATGAGGTGATAGAATATTTTAACTTGCATCTTTGTATTCAGAAATCTACTCTTTTTTTTGTGTACAGGCTCTTTTCTACCTTTAAGCAAAATATACATTTAAGTGAGTAGGAAGTTATCATTTTCATCATTATAACACCTAGATAGAGCCAGGCTTGGAAACATATGCCCATATTCCTAGTGCTCTGGGAGGCTGAGGCAGGAGAATTCCAAGTTGAGTAAGTACAGTCTGAGAAACCTTACAATTTATAGAGGTAAGGATATTTCTTGAGAAAAAAAGACCATGGGTTCAGTCTTTTGTACATATCCCCCCAATTAAAAACCAAAAGAAAACAGAAAGGTACCTGCAACATAAATGCTCATTCATATCACAAATGGCCACCTATAGTCTATCATGTTTTGAAGAGGACCGTGGATATGAGCTAATTTCGTGTGAAGCATAATGCAAAGTGTAGCTGCAACACAATCAGTAAACCCACACTCAAGTACCACCGCACATTCCAACTGGATTGGCCCCCACACATCCTCCTGCCTAGAAATTGAGTCATTGGTCAAGGCCATGCTGACTAATTCATCTGGTCCCCAGAGGTCCGCCCTACCCACTGATTCAGCCTTTGCATGAACAAGACAAAAAAGAGAGTTTGCTTCCTCCCAGGACTTGGGAGCTATAACTCTTAGAATGTTCTTTTATATTACCTAATATATTTTATTTTTCTATAGCTTCTACCCATTGACTTGGTTGTTGGATCAAATTAATCTTTCTTTCCAGTGGGAAATCCTATAGGTATTTAGAGAAATCAACATGTCCCTCCTAAACTTTCTCATTTGTATATTAAATGTCCATGGTACCTTTGTATACCTTAAAATATAAAGAAATCCCAGCTTGGAAATTTTATACATGTGTACATTTAGAATTGAAACTTGAATACCAGGAATGGACCAGCAGGGAGTTCATTTGTATGAAGGACTAGACCAGTAACTAGTTATATTAGTGAGCTTTATATTATTGTGACAAAATACCCAAAGGAGCAGACTTATAAAGAGAAAGGGTTTGTTTAGCTCACAAACTTGGAGGATCAAAGGCATGTCAACTATGTCTACTAGCTTCCAGTGGGGGTACTCTCAACTATAACACCTCATGGAACAGAAGAAATTACATTGTCCAGGAGGAATGCTAAGATGCTGGCATACCACAGTTCCCTCTGAGGGTTTACCCTTAGTGACCTAAGGACCTCAAAGTAGGGCTTACCTTCTACAAGTCCTACCACCACTCAGTAGCACCAACCTGTGAACCAAGTCTTCAATCAATACAACCCACTGAAACCCACTTCAGGCAAAAAAGTCCACATACACACTACATTCAAACAGTAGCACTGGATAAACACCTGTGATTTATCCTTCCAGAGCCATGAGTCAGCATTACAAAGAAAAAATAATAATTATGATCGCAGGCTCAGATAATTCCGTGGATTCAGAATGAGTGGCCACATTCACAACAATCTTTGTTCAGTTCTAAACATACAATGCTGGCCTGTTTTGAAATTTGAGTAAAGCACATCACATAAGATGGCAAAATATTATGGGGAAATTGAAAAGGGAAAAGCTCACGCTGTGTTGGAATGAAAATAACAACAGTAGCTATAGAGAAAGGCTGGATGGAATAAGGATGGACAGGGGATTAGAAGACCAATAGAACAATGGTGGCTGATATCTCAGAAACAAAGTAGGGAAGAAAGAGAACTCAGGTGACAGTCAACGAGAGAGGATTCTGCTTCTGGCATGTGTGAGATATCTCCTGGGAAGGATCTGAAGAAGGTTGAAGTTCTACTGAGGTTACCAAAAGAAATGTTTTGTTACTGCTGTTCTCTGGCATGACAGAAATATTTCATGCATAACAATAACATCAATTTTTCATGGGAGTCTATTTTATGGTCCAGACAGTGTGTAAACACTGGGCTAAATCATTTAATCCATATAATAATACTAAGAGCTTTGCACCATGCTTATCTCTATTTTATAGAAGAAAAAATTATGACTTGAAGAACTTATCCAAAATTGCATGGTTAGGAATGGCAGGGCTGAGAAACAAAGCCATCTCCATTTAACTCATAAGCCAAACTTCTGAAATAGCTAGAACTTCAACAGTATTTAGATTTCAAATATAGTCAACTATTAAATGATTTATCAAAGTGTTTTATAGAAATGCTGAATCTAAATAAGTATACATTTAAAACAAACATTTGCAGGGAAGTGAAGTTAATTGACTTCAAGAAATTGTGATAAGTGGTGACTACAGGGTGACCTATCTATCCCTGTCACTGAGCCGAGTGAGGGCAGGTAATTATTGGGTTTTGTGCTACTTTTGCCCTTTCAGCTGGGAATGTTTATCCACCATAGCTCTCTCCATTCAAGCACCCAGTAGTTATGAAGCTGGTGACAATCTCTGCTTTATCTTCTATGTCTATCACCATCTAATTCACCCCTCAAAACCCTCCACACAGTATATTTCATTCTAGTCC
Organism: Ctenomys sociabilis; assembly: GCA_004027165.1. Taxonomy (NCBI): domain Eukaryota; kingdom Metazoa; phylum Chordata; class Mammalia; order Rodentia; family Ctenomyidae; genus Ctenomys; species Ctenomys sociabilis. The sequence continues at coordinate 10,270 of PVKA01002773.1, forward strand.
TATAAAAGACAAGCTCTTTTGTGGTAAATTCTGGTGCATCTTACTTTGTAAAAACCTTTTATGGGACCATAAAATACCTCAATGTCTTAGAGAAGCTGGCCTCCTGAACCAGAGCAAACTATGTCATACTGAACTGCACAAATAGCAAATCAGTCTATCTGCTGGTTAGAACACATCCAACTTCCTGATTGGACTAAATGCACTTAGCCAAAGAAAATAATATTTTAATTACATGTTTCTCTTGACAGCCCCCTGTTGCTCAGGATTCCAGTCATAAGCCATGAGAAGGCTCCGATATGCAGCAAAGCATTCTAGACAGTCTTATACTTCATGTATCCAAGAACACAGCCATTTACAACTCAGTGGTACTTTACCACTAATGATCTTTGAAGTTAACAAGGTTTGCAAAAGCTGCCTAGCTTTATTAGTACTATGTGTATTAATAGCATTAGTGATCTCTTTTATTCTCCCAAGACTTAGCATTGCTAATTGGCATCAGTATAAACAGAGGCATTAATGTCATAAGGCAATGCAAGCAAAGCGAACTCTGGCAGCTTTGTGGATTTTATATGGAAATGTTTGCTGTCTGATGGGAACACAAAATGTTAATCTGTGGAACAAATTGTATTTATAGAAAAACTAATTATCATATGCAAATGTGACACACATCACTTGCAAAATTCCTGTTGCTTCTGGGTGGGCCCTCTTTGACCTTTGTGAAAAGTAACACTTTAAGCAGTAGCTAATGGTTTCATGTGCTGAAGCTGATTAGTTTCATTTTCATACAGAAATGAGCAAAGTGGGACTGGCTGGCTCCAAGTAAAAACACCAGCCTCTGCCTGTATGGCCATTCCTGTGCACCCTTTTCTTATTCTTTCCTTTAAAGTTCTGAATTGTTCTGGGCATGTTCTATACCTGGAAAGCCACAGATTGATGACCAGAGAAAAGACTATTACAATGGCATGAAAAAGAGAATTAAGACTCTTTAAAATCATAAATGCATTCGTATTGAGTAAAGGCTATTTTCTTGCTTTCATAACTGTTTTTTTTTTTTTTTTTTTTTTTTTTTGTGTGTGTGTGTGTGTGTGTCAACTCCCATTCTTAAGTCTTTTTCTTTTTCTCTTTCACAGATGTGTGGTTTCTAATTTGAAGCCTCATGAATTTTCAAAGGCTAGACCTTAATTGGCTTAGAGGGCATTCAGTGGGCAACGAATATTTCACTTACTGATAAAAATACCAAAATCAGCAAGGCCACGTGACATGCCCAGTGTCACATGGTAAATTAGTAAAAGAATCTAGAGGTCAGGTATTATTTTCATTGCTTAAAAATAAATTTTAAAAAAACAAGCCCTTTAACATAGTTCTAAATTTAGAGTTAAATGAATGTTTAACAGATTTTGAAACTGTACAAGAAAGAAAATAGCACCTGGCCAGAGAGCCTTGGGCAGATTCTGGATGTGTAATTCTACTAATACCCTGACCTTGGGGATCTGATCCAGTGTTCTCCAAATGCTCAGCTACTCTGAGGACAGGAAGGCGAAGTAAGTATGGCCTCTACTCTCATAAAACTCAGTTTGCTAATACAGATCAACATGGAAGCAGAAAGCAAACTATATAAGTGCATAGACTATGCCAAGGTATGCAACAGTACAGAGAAAAATTAAGTAACCCATGTAACAGGAGGCCAAAGGTGGTATTTGTTCTTGTATTTGTAGTACTAGGGAGTGAACATAGGGAACTCTGAGCCACACCCCTAACCCCAACCAAATTTCCATGACTGGTCTCAAACTTGCAATTCTCCTGCCTCAGCCTCAAGTGTAACTGGAATTACTTAGGCCACTGCATCTGGAAACTATTTTTTACTGTGTAATAAATTTCCTCAAACTTGTTATCTTTAAAAAACAAACAAGCAAATATGTGTTTGCTTTTTCCACAGGTCAGGAGTTCCTGTGTTGACTGTTTAGGCTTTTTGGCCTGGACCTCCCAAGAATTCAGCCAAGGTGAGAAGTTAATTTATGATGTTCTTAAAATTACTATTTCTGCAGAGATCTTAGCTCATAGGGTATTTTTAAAATTTAAGTCAAATTGTAAAAGAAAAGAATGAAATGAACAGCTCAGCAAGTATGAAAAAACAGTGAAACAACCAACCAATAAAAAGTGGTTTTTTTTTCAATAAAGAATGAATACAAAATGGAGAAAGCTATGGGAACCATACAAGCTGAGATGGTCAGTCTATCTGAACATCAGATTTTCTTTACAAATATGGTGTTTACTTGCAATCTGTGAGAGGCAGCAGAGTAAGATTGCTAACATATAAAAGCTATCTTGGAAATAAGAAAAGGATGAATCCTTGAATATAAGATAAATATACTCTAAGAATGTATAGTTGAGAAAAGAAGAAGTTGATGGCTAACAGCCGATGAAGTTTCTCAGATTCTTTTAACAAAATAATAATGAAAACAGTTAACAATTAAAATCTCACTTAACTGTCTGCCAGGTATTGTTCTATTTCTTTTTTTTTTCTTTTTTTTTTTTTTGGCAGAACTGGAGATTGAACTCAGGCCCTTATGCTTGCCAGGGAAGCACTTATTCCACTGATCCATCCCCCTAGCCTTCTATTTTCTTTACATATAACCTATATCATCTTCTGTAGTATGTACTCCTGCAGAACAGTTCCTATTACAGGCTCCATCCTTGAGACACAAAGATGTTAAATTACCTGCTCATGGTGCAGATCATACATTTCCAAGTAGGACACTCCTACATTCACTGGAGCAGGATATCCCAAGGGGCTGTTTTTTATATTCTTCAAGTGCTGCTTGGAGAACACACTGAGGAACCTGCAATGGTTTGGTGATACTTTTTGAAAATAATACCTAGAATTTGAGAGAGTGAGGTAAAATAGGATCTTTTCTATACTACCTATGAAAATGGAACCAGTGAACCTAGCTATAGTGCTTTTAATGTATGTATCTATTAAATATTTCTGAAAGTACAAAGCCTTTTCTATAGGGTTTCTTTCATTTATCTTTATTCCAGTGAAGATAGTACCTATTTAGCTCTGAGTGTATTTTACCAGTTACTCAAAAATAAACAAAAGCAATTTAAAGCTAAAAACAATACAGCAGATATGACATCAATTATTTATCATTCATTCAGCAGACTACATGCCCATGTGACTTTTTTACACTTGAGATTATTAACAGAATAACTACACCATTTACTGGGAGCCCAGGGGCCAGGGAGATAGCTCAGTAGAATACATGCTTTCCCAGCAAGTGCAAGGGTTTGAGTTCAACCCCCAGTTCTGCCAAAAAATAAATAAATAAAATAAATAAATAAAACTAGGAGTACAAATCAAGGCATATAATATCACATTTTTGTTAAGGAAAAAAATACCTATATTAAAACAAAAAAGTATATGGCCTAGAAATAATGTTTACCAAATGATTAAGTGATAATGTGACAGAACTGTAGATTAGATTCATGTTTTTTAATGGGTTTTGAATATACCATCTATCTATTTATATATTTTTATCAGTTTCTCTTATTTATTTACTTTTTTACATGTTTTTTGAGACAGGGTCTCATTGTACAGTTCAGGCTGGCCTCAAATTCACTGTCTGAATCTGGCTGTCTAGATCAGGCTGGTCTTGAACTTCCTGCCTTACTCTTCAGAATATTGGTTTTATAGGCCTTTATCACCATGCCCAGTGACCGGTTCTTGATTATTTGAAAATAGTATTCAATTTGTGCAGTATCCAGATTCTTGACCATTTTCTTTTTCTTTTGTGGCTCTTTACCCAAATTTGATTCACTAAGGACTAATTGTTTACGGATACTCAAATTTAAAGTGCTCTTGTGTCTATCTCAGAACACCAGCAAAAGTCAGCTCTTCAGTTTCTTCTAGTTTTTTAAGGACTCTTGTAGTAACAACTCATTCAAAACACTGCTTTGTTTCAAAGCAAGCAGTTTAGCTATGTGTTCACTGATGCTGGGAAGATGTTCATTATGCTCCTGAGTAGTCAGGTCACTTTCACTGTCAGAGAGTGGGCACAGTAGAGTATCATTTTCATAGGTTTGGAAATAATACTCCACTGATCCCATATCTTTCTTTCAGGAAGTACTGAAGTGTGCTTACTTTCTTCCATGTGAATCCTTAAATCTGCTTTGGAATTGAACCTAATACCACAGCTGTAACATCTACGTTGGTGAATTTGCCATCAGTTTTACTTGTTGATAAAAATTTAATCCAAGTTCTGATTTTATTTTGGGGAAATCAAATTCAAGTACATCCTCCATGTGAACATACAGTTTCTCAATTGTTTCTGCTTGCTTTTCACAATGGAGACAGACAGCAGAGGCAGGGTGTTCTTCCAATCAGACCAGCCCTTCCTGATGGTCAAGCAACTCCTGATCATCTCCCAACTGAACTTCTTCCCATGATTTTTCCCAGCTCCAAGTAATTAATGACATAAAATCAGTCATATTCTTTATTCTTTGGATTGATTCTAGAATGCTGTTTCTTTCTCATGTGATCTTTAAGTGTGTTTTTATCTCTGAAGGTCTCCTCACAGTACAAGCACTGCAAATCGTCAAGTTTCTTCTGTAATGTACACAGGAATTCATTGCAGTTTATAATGTTATCTGGCAATCCAATGTGGAAAGCATGTTCTCTGGCCATATGATTCAAAAGAACAGATCTGTTTCCAGGGAATTCTTCGCTTCATAGGCAACGCCTTCAACCCCGCTATGGCTTCTGTCACTCTCTCCCTCCATCCCAGCAGCAGCCCCCTAGGTCCTGGGAGCAGCCACAACTATCTATTTATTTATTTTTGAGTATACTATTGGAATAGTATACTTTATTTAAATACTCTCCAACAGCCTCTTCAGAGTATTGTCTATGAGCTGCCTCTCAACTTGTTCTCTATGAGCAACTGATCGCATGTCGTGGCATTAATACTGAGCTCAGTCTTATGATCTGTCTTTTGTCCTTGGCTCAATTACACACTACCTCTGGTGAAGTTAGAACTAGAAAAGATTTTAGAAATCAGTCATCCATTACCTTCATTCACAAAGGCCACAGGGAAAAAAGACTTTGCCTATGCTGCTTGACAACCAGTAAGTGACAACCCAGAACTAAAAGACATGATACTCTTCACACAGGTACAACTGCCCTTTGCTACTACATTGCCTTTCTGGAACTATGTGTTTTACATTGTGAAATTAGAGCTTTGGGTTGATGATGTCTCAGGACAGAATGTGATGACCACAATGTAAGATTTGGGATTAACAACCTGTGGGCAATGTCAGCTTTCTCGCTTCTAACAGGACTTAGAGGAGAGGCTACTTTTTCACTTTATTAGTACATGTGTGCAGTGCATATTTATTTTTCTTGTGTTGTGTGGGTTTGTGTGCATAATACACCTCCATTCCTTTTATCATCTTGATTCCTCTCCTGTCTCCAGAGTGTTCAGAGACTATTAACTTCTTAATACAATACTCGTCATCTACCTGAGGATTTGGCCTCATATACCCATTGATACATATGTCACCTTTCATTTGTGTAAAAAATACCTGACACAAATCAGCTTCTAGAGAAAAGGTGTGTTTTGGCTCACAGTATATAAGTTTCATTCATGGGCAGTCAGTGCTATTGGTTTGGGGCCTGTGGTAAGGTAGGAAATGCAAGGTGGAGCAAGTTGCTCAATTCATGGTGACTAGGAATCAAAGAGAAGACAGACCAGAATCCACTATCCCCTTCAGGGGCATAACTCTAATGACCTAACACCTTATCCACCCCACCACCTAAAGGGCCCCCGATGTTCCAGCATGCCACAGGCTGGAACTAAATCTTTTAACACATAGATCTTTGAAGGACATTTATCCAAACTATAGCAGTCCATCCCCAATTTTGAAATGCAATTAATTTCCACTTGATTGAATTTTGTAATTCCATCTTTTATTGGTGCTTATTGATGTCACGGGCTCTCTTTTGCTTCCCTAATGTAATCCCTGATATTCAGGGGAAGAAAAAAACCTTGCTGAGTCTGAATATGTGAGGCAGTTATTGCCAATAACTTCCAGAAGACTCAGTCTTTTAAAATAGTTTTATGAGCAATTTCAATGTTCCATGGAACAATATACTGTAAACCTTGGTTTGAGAGCATAATTCATTCTGAAAACATGCTTGTAATCCAAAGCACTTACATATCAAAGTGAGTTTGTCAATAAGAAATAATAGAAATTCAGATTTGTTCCACAACCCAAAAATATTCACACAAAATATTAAGAACATATCATACAAAGAAAGATAAATTAACTTTCACTTACCTTTGAAACCCTCTGTGGTTGGTTGAGGGAGACAAGAGAGAGGAAGGTTATTGTGTAGAACTTTCACTATTGCTAATGGAATCTTTTTTCTTTTTGAGCAATTTTAATATGGAGCCTATCCAATAACACTTTATTTTGCCTTCTTTTGTGGATTTAATGGAAATGTGACGTTGCGTCGTCACTAAACAGATTCATTGCTCACACTGCTACAGCTTTTTCTGAGTAGTGCTTGTGTACAAAATGTTACTTTTTCCCACATTTTACACAACCGCCTGGCCCCTCTCAAAGTGAGGACTCCTCTGCCTTTTTGTCTCTTCTGCAGCTGAGATTTCTTCCATACCCTGCTGCTGTGTTAATGATCACCCACAATCGCACAGTGAGAGAAGGAACCATTGGCTCAGATGAGGTCATATGACACTCAGTGTCACATACTGTTCATATTTCAAGGCATTGCTCAATTAAATCAAGTTGAATTGGTGGGAAATATTTGCTCATCTTTCAGAACACTCACAGAACAAGTTACTCAAAGTTACCTCTCTTTTTCAGTAGTTAGCTGAAGTTTTGGTAAATTGACAAACACACTTTTGTTTTTAAGGCAGGAGTATTGATTAAGAACACCAATTTCCCCCAAATCACTTAAAATATCCACAACTATGCCACCATTGAAAACACCAGGTTTCAGGATTAGCAGTGACTTACAACCTCATCCTTGGCTGCAGAAAAACAAAGATTAATGATTTTCATATTGGATGGAGCAGAGCAGAAGAGAAATGTGGGGTTACTGAGAAACACTACTGCTGAAAGATGTAAAGACCCTAACTAATCCTCTCAATTCCATGATCCAAAACAGCAAAGATTTTAGAAAAACAGGCCTTGGCAAAGCTACTGATCAAAGCATGAGGAAGTACAGAAACAGGGTCTTCAGACTGGCTTCTTTGTTTAAATGGTCTAATTAATTAAAACATCTAGAGATTGGCTTCTGTCCGGTTGGGGGTACCCTTACTAATGAAATCCCAAGGAATGGCAGGAAGCCAAAATAGCTCCAGTGATTTCTCGTTAAATTCGGTAATTTAAGTGCTTAGCAAATATTAAATTTAAATGTACATGAATATTACTACCAAAAAATAAAAACAGTCAGAAGAAAAGTGCAAATATGCCAATACAGGACCACTCATACAGGTCAAGGGGGGAAAAGAGCTTCAGGAACATTTAGAGGCTTAGGTTTTAGCAAAAATCATTTTTCTCCCTCCAGTAAGGTTTGTGAGCTTTTAATAGCCATGTTCTCTGATTGCCTTGTACATCCCTGTTTGCTGGCAAGGCCTCCAACATGAACGCTGGGCCTGGGACTGGGGTGGTCCTGAGGAGGTCTGCAGCCCAGAATTCTGAGAACTTTCTCAGGCTTGAGGCATCTCTATGATGCTTCTATCTTGCATAATAAAACAAAGTCTTAAGCTCAGATTTCAACCCTTATTCATTTTGCTTTTAAATATTTTTCTTTTGTGAGAAGAAATTTGGAACAGTGCCCTTCCTTCTCATAGCACTGCAATACTTGAGAAATCTTACAGGGCTATAGGCAGAGAAAGAGCTTTGAGTATTGTTTTTTTATTTTAAGAGTGATTTCTATCTCACCTTTTATTTTTACTTGTTGATCTTGGTGTCACATGATGGTTATGTTTTTGTGTGTGTGGAGTTGGTGCATATATATGACACATGCTAATTCCTTTTTTAAAAAGAGAATAAAAAACTTAAAACATTAAAACTACAGAATTTCAAGACAAGGTGGTAGGAAATTAACTATAGTTGTTATACTGCATATTGTTATCTACAAAGTAGTCATTCAGGTTCTAGATATAGGCATGCAAAATTTATCAAAACAATTAAGCATTACTTTTCCTTTCAATAAAATAATAGAAATTAGTAGTACCATCACTTTAGCTATGATATATATAATATATGATAACTCTTCCTACTTTCTTTTCTCCTTTCCTTCATCCTAGCTGCTCTTTCATTTTGAGCATATTCTTTACTTATCACAGTGTCGATTGTACCTTTCAGATTTTATTTATTTGTTCTTTCAGGCTCTTACACTACGGGGATAAAGCCATGTTTACACACGTTTTCTCATCTATTTCACTTAGAGTATAGCCTCTAATTGCCATGGAAGTGATTATTCCACTGAGCTATCTCCCCAGCAAGCCTTTAATTGCATTCATTTACCCATAAAAGCCTTGAATCTATCTGTCTTTATAGCTGAGTAATACTCCATTGTGTAAAAATACCACATCTTTTTTAGCCATTCTTCAGTTGATTGGTGTTGGGGTTGTTTCTAGGATTTAGCTATGACAAATTGTGCTGCTGTGAACATGGGTGCACATATATCACGGTGGTGTAAGGTGTCCAGTTGTTTGAAGCAGCTTTACCTCTCTTCCCTTCCCTTCATTCTCTCGATCCCCTTCCCATTTGAGAAAAATCTGACTTCCTATGAGCCCTGTTGCACTTTGTTATTTATCTATATTTTGTGATTTTCACATAAGAGAAATTATGTGCTGTTCTTTCCTGTGTGTGTGATTTCTTTCACTCAATATTATGGTCTCAAGATTCATCCATTCTTCCACAGCTGACACAAGTTTATCTTTCTTTAGGACAGAGTAGTCCTCCATTTCCTTATTCATTCATCTGAAAATTTAAGCAAACTTCAAGAAGCAGAAATGAGGAACAGGTCTTAAACTGACTGGTACAGAAAAGATGAAGTATTCACAGATACAGCTGACAACCACAGATGCCAGAGGGTAGTAGACTGGCCAAGAGAGTCTCATTAACTGGATTATCACTAGCAAAGAGATGCAACCAAGCATGGCTCAGAGTCCACAGAACACCCTAATGCACCATAGCAGAGAACACAGGGGCTCTTCCTCATCTCTCCAAGGACCTCACACTGTCTTCCGTATAACCAAGATTGTGTCTTGCGAAGGAGATGAGTGAAAGGACCGACTCTGAAAATGCGGGCATTGATCTGAAGGTGATTATTATGAATTGAAAAGAAATTGATTAAAAGAGAAGACACAGATATTATCACTTGAAAACTGTTAAGTAAGCAGTGCTCGCAAAGGAGTAATAATAAGCAAATACAGAAATGAATGAATGAAAGTTTTTGAATATCTAACTGGCATGAGAAAATTTATCTATTCACTTCTAATAATTTTTTAAAAGATTAAAAAGTCATAGAAAAGTACATGATTGCTCAGGAACAGTGACTCTAACTCCCGGTGACAAATACTACAGACATACCACATGATAGGGTACAATGTATGTAACTGAGCTTTATACACAGCTCTGTCTTGGCATTCATATACATGCTATGATTGTTTAAGGCTTTATAATAGTCAGTCAACCAAAAGCAACATGATTTTTAGCCGTTTTGCAACTGCAGACGTTTTACATCCACTATTATAAACAACACTGTAATAAAATTAGTACATCTGTCATTTCCTTGTGTTTCACTACATACCTAGATTTAATTCTTTGATCTGAAATCACTGAATCAAAAATACAGACTTTCAAAAGTATGTTTACAATACATAATAAATATACTCATTTGGGGGAATTGGTAATGAATTTTGATTCTTTTTATTTCTCTTCTCTCTTGTTCCCATCATATTTAATCTCTTGATCAGTTCAGGAATGAATTTCTTGGCAGTCTGTACTGATCTCCCTGCCGGCACTCATGCATAAATATCTTTTCTAAAGCATCACTGTGATACACAGCACTGCTAGTCCTAAATCACTTGACAGGGAAAAGATAGTACCTGAACTTTATTTTAATTTTATTTATTAACTTAATGTGAATTAGAATCCTTTCATTTTGTTTATTAGCAACTTGAGATATACAAATCTTCCTATATTTTTTGGTACTTTTTATTTGAACAACTTTATCGTATGTCAACTATCATACTGTTGCATATATTTCATAATTTCTAATTTTTAATATATTCATATTTATTTTAATATAATTGAATCTCTTCTACTGCGGAATACTAAGAAAATCCTAAGTCTAAATTGACATAACTAAATGTAGGCCACTGGGGCTGGAGCTTTGGCTCAGTGGTAGAATCCTTGCCTAGCAAGCTGACAGCATGTATTCAGTCCTCAGCACCAAAACCGAAAAAAAAAAAAAAAAAATAGACCTCTGCTAAAAAACAATTCAATAAAAAAGTAACATATAAAAAGACCAAAACCAAACAATACAACTAAATATGTCTTTGCTTTCTTAGTTTTAAATTTCATGTCTTCATCCTTATATTTCACATTTTCAACTAGTTACATTTTTTTCTTAACATAGGAAGGTTTTTAATTTTGCTCTGTAATAAACTAATTGTCTTAGCAGAACTAATGTTCTTACTGCACAGTAGATTTCTTTATCAGACCATAAATTTGCAAATACAGAAACTATGTACACTTTGTCCTACATCACTGTTCTGTCTGGTAATTTTCTTTCTAGTACAGTACAATTTAAATTATTAAACTTGTATAATCTGCTCCATATATTTTCTTTTTCAAATACTTCTAGAGAATATGAGCTACTTTATTACTTGTTGTTAGATTTCAGAAATCAAAAACCAGGCCTGTTGCATCCTCATTCTACCCAGAGCCCAGGCCTGGCATGTAAGTGGAACTTTATCCATCAGACAGGCCCGTGTGGAACACTGTGGTAGAACTCCCTGCAGAGAAGCTAGAGGCAAGATCCACCCAGCTGATCTAGGAGCAGAACATCTTGCCAGAGTGGCACTGTGGGTTTATATCCAAAGGCTGCATCAGGAAGAAATGGAGCACAGCAGCCAGACCCAAGCCACACTCACCTGGACAAGTTTGAACTTGGTAGATCCAGACCTGTTGCTAAGGTAATAACTCTATCAAAGCTCTACTCCAAAAATTAGAAGACAGTGCTATACAAAATGACAAAGAGAAGGAGAAAAATGCCCTGAGCCCACCCCGAACAAATGTAAGAGACAATAGCAAAGAAGAAATTGGAAATCACATACCAGCAATCTCTGAAATAATACCATTAGAAGTAAAGAAACAACTGAAGGCACCAGGGAGATGGGTCAGTAGGATAAGCACTTCTGTGGCAAGCACAAAGGTCTTAGTTCAATCCATGGTTCCACCAAATAGATAAATAAATAGAAAGAGAGAGAGAGAGAGAGAGAGAGAGAGAGAGAGAGAGAGAGAGAGAGAGAAAGAAAGAGAAAGAAAAGAAAGAAAGAAAGAAAAAGAAACTGAAGAAATGTATAGAGGAACCCAGATCAGAAATAATTTCTGAAGTAAAAAAAAGAAATGATAACTATAATGAAAGAAATATCATGTGCTTCTACAGAAGACACTGATAAAAAACAGAGCAGAATAGAAAAATTTTCTCCTAGTATTAGAAACTTTAAAAAGTGTATTTCCATTTTCCATGAACTTTATATTAGTTCTTCCTTGTCTTTTTACACACACACACACGAAAAAATATGTATATAACCTGACATAAGATTGATACTGTTTTGTGGAAATCTTCAATGACTTTAAATGGGCTTATCTAAAATAATTTTATTTCACATAGTCCTACATGACTACCATTTTGAGAGCTCTTTGTTCTTTATCCAGGACCATACAGCAACTTCTCTTGCCTCTGGATTATGGTCTTTATTTTCTTTATGCTATGTCTGGAGGTATTAGAATATTCTGAGTTTGTATAACTGGAGAATATTCTGGAGAATATTTTACTTTTAGTTTTCAAAGGTATGTTTGCTGAGGATAGGTCTTTTTTTCAGTCCTTTGAATGAAGTAGCCTAGTTTCTTATCCACTTGCTCTTTTTCTTCTAATGTGGAATAAGATGCTATTTAATTTTTTTCTTCCATAGCTAATATTTTCTTATGTATATGCTTTAATGATTTTTTCTTTACAATTAGTTTTGGACAATTTCATTTTTGTGTATCTTGGTATGATTTTATTCATATTTCTTATGCAAAAAGTTCATTTTTTTCTTGAAAATGTGGTGCTATAATTTCAACTAAATTCAAAAATTTTAAATCTTTAAATATTTATTGCTTACCCCCTTCTACTTTGAGAATTCTGATAATATGAATATAAATTTCTTGATTTTGAAACAGACAGAATGAAATATCACATGACTGATCTGTAGAATCAAGCTCAGTCTGAGAAATTTAGCAATTCAGCAACTTAGGGAGAGCCTGTCTCAGAGTAAAATAATTCTTAAAAAGGACTGGGGATTTAGCTGTGAACAAATGTAGTATAAGTAAAGAAATGGATGAATAAATGAACAAATTGGAGTTAGCAATAATAGAAACCAAGATATAGAATGGATTTGGCCTGTTTTTGTGCTCAGGATCAGAAAATAAATGAAAGAGTGGCTACCTCCTTCCCACAAATTTCTCCACCTACATTTTGTCAAAATTGATCTTACAAGATTGAGTCAACATGGCTGTTTCAAATCGTGATTCCATACTTGCAATCTCCATCATATTGACCAAGTTCATGTGTCTTCATTTATAAATGCATAACTTTAAGAAATAATGATGACATAGTCATTGGCAAGTGACACATAATAAGGTCATTAAGAATGAGTTTTATTGGTATTGTTATTAGCACGTTCCATTTTTTTAAGTTTTTAATTTATGCACTTGATTATATGCTCTTGATATGTAATTACCTGTAGAATGAACATAACTGCCTTAAAATGGCATTTTAACATTCTATATCTTGGTTTCTATTATAGCTAGCTCCATTTTATTCATTTATTCATCCATTTCTTTGTATATATTATATTTGTTCATATTTTGGGGAACCATTGTTTTTTATTTTCATTGATCATGTAAGAATTTTACCATTTTCTACTGTTTATTTTCTGTTGTCACAAAGATGAATTTAAATTTGTTTCTATAATCTTATTTTCATGCTCCTTTAATGTTCACCTTCATTCTCATATGGACTACATAGTATTTTCTTTTACTTATTCATTCATATTTTCGTTGGTATTGAGGTCTTGAGGGTAAAGCCCAGAGATTCATGTATTCATGTATTGGATACGAGCTGTACTACTTGCTTTTCTCTTGTTGCTGACACAAAATACCCAACACCTAAAGTGAAGGAGGGAAATGTTTGTTTAGCTCATAGTTTCTAGAGGTTCAGTCCATAATCAGCTGGCTTCAAGACAGAGTGGCATGACATAGGGGCAATAGTTCATACTGGTGGAAGACATAAAAGCAATAAGAGCTACAGGGAAAGGAGGCAAGTCTCTTCTCTGTCCCATATATTGTATGTAGGCTACCTGCTCTAGGGAGGGTATCGCAGAATCCCAACACTAGACAATGAATCAATAACAAACTCTAGATTCCACCACCTCTGAAAACCCTGTTCACCTATGATACCCGGGGACATCCAGACACAAACATAACAATGCCCAAACCCTTTTATTTATTTATTCATTTTTTTGTGCTACTGGGAATTGAACTCAGGACCCTGAACTTTCCATGTAAGCGCTTATTCTACTGAGCTATGTCCCCAGCCCTCCTTTTATTTTTAATTTTGGTCTTGTGAAATTTCTCATCTTGTGATTTTTTCTTTTGTTTTTAAAGCGCATACAAATGAGAATTAAAGCAGAAAAACTTATAAGTGATACAAAATTTCACTTAACAAAGTAATATGAATTTCAGTATTTGTTGTGATCCATAGTGTTGCCTTCCAACCAGTTATACATATTAGCAGATATGCACATATAAAACTAGAAGAAGAAAGAAAAAAAAGAAATATACAAGAAATTAAGAAGAGAAAGTATGAGCAAGTGAGAAAAGGAGACAAAACAAATTAAATATTATCTTATCCTTTCCATCGTACAGCAGAATGTACAGTACAGTTGTACAAACCATCCTGCTTACATACTAAATATCTTTCCCCCACTCTTTCTCCTATACTCCTCCTCAACTCAGTAACTCTTTCCTTTTGAATAATTCATTCCCTTTTCTTTGTATCTATTCTATCTCTCAGATTCCATTTGTCTCTTTCAGGTTCTGACACTAAGGAGACAATATAATATTTGTGCATGCAGGTCTGATATATTTCACTTAAGAGTGTGTTCTCTAGCTGTATCCCTTTACCAACAAAAGACTAAGATTTATATTATTTTATAGCTGAGTAATACTCCATTGTGTGAAAATACTACCTCTTCTTTATCCATTCTTCAGTTGATGGGCATCTGGGCTGTTTCCAGGATTTAGCTATGACCAATTTTGCAGCTATAAACAAGTTTGCAAATATGTTCGTTTGGTACAAAGTTTTGGTACTTCTAGAAAGATACCCAGGAGGGGAGAAGCTGGCATGAACGGCATCTCCAGTCCTAGCTGTTTAAGGGATCTCCACACTGATTGCCACAGTGCTTGTACTTCGTGCACTCCCAACAGTGGAAAATGGCTCTTTTTCTCCACAGCCCCACCAGCATTTGTTATTGGCTGAATGTTAGCCATTCTTTCTGGGGTGAGATTGGATCTCAGCATTTTGTAAACATGTATTTCTCAAATGACCAATGTTGTTGAACATTTTTTTCATATATTTATTTGAAATTTGTGTTTTTTTCCTCTGAGAAGTGTATGCCCATTTCTGGATTGGCTCTTTGAAGTTTGGGGGGATCTTTATGGGTTTTTTTAAATTCTTCATATGTTTTAGAATCAAGGCCTTTTCCAGTGGAACAGTTGGCTATATTTTTTTTTCCAGTTTGTGAGTTTTCATTTTATTATGTGGGATATTTGTTTTGATATACAGACACTTTTCAAAAAGATGAGATCCCGGTTGTTAATTCTTTAAAGTATTTCCCATTCAGATTGGTTTGTGTTCATGAACTCTCTACCTACCCCTATGTCTTTAAGATTTCCACCTATGTTTTCCTCTGGAAGATTTAGTGTTTTTGTTTTAACATTTATTTATTTTGTATTTAGTTCAGGGTCTACAGGGTCTACATGGTCTCACTACACAGATCTGACTCGTAGTGATTATCCTGTTTTCAGGTCCCCAGCACTGGGATTACATGTGCACACCAACACACCCAGTCTCAGTGCACCCCAGAGGTGGGGCCAGCATGTCATGCAGGGGATTGAACCCTGGCTGCTGCCCTCTGCCCAAGCAGGTGATTTAATCCACTGAGCTATCTGGCCAACCCCTGTTTTAATATTTAAATCCTTGATACATTTTGACTGTATCTCTGTGAACGGTGATAGGCATGGGTCTAGTTTTAGCCTTTGGCATGTAGAAAGCCACCTTTCCCAGCACCATTTATCAAAGGACTATCTTGCTTCCAGTGAGGATGCTTGGCCCTTTTATCAAAGATAAGGTGGTTGAGTGTGTTTTCAGTTGTGTCTGCGTCTTCTAATCTATTCCACTGATCCTCAGCTCTATCTCTATGCCAGTACCATGCTGATTTTATCACAGTAGATTTATACTATAATTTAAGATCAGGGATTGTGATGCCTACTGCCCTCCCTGTGTTTACCAGGATTTCTTTTGATATTCTGGGTCTCTTCTTGTTCCAAACAAATTTGAGGAAAGTTTTCTGTATCTCTGTGAGGTATACTAATAGTATTTTAATTGGGATTGCATTGAATGTGCATAAAAATTTGGGAAGTATTATGGTTTGAGTCTACTTGTCCCCCCAAAGCCTCATGCAGTCGTGGGGCTGGGACTTCTAGAGTTTGCGATTAACTCATGGTGCACTAGGATTGTGGGTCTTAGTACTGCTGGGATTATAGGTGTGAGTCCCACACCCAGCCTGGGGCATATAGCCTGAAAGCAAGTTAAGGGAGCCAGACTTCCTCTCTGTAGCCACTGTTGCTGCTACTCCTCCCTTTTCATTTCTGCTTTTTGCTGCTTCCATGAAAGGTTTTTCTCTGCCATGTGGCACTCTGCCTTGGAACCAGCTGAGTATGGTCTGAAACCTTAAGGAACAGTGAATTAAATAAACCTTTCTTTCCTTCATTTTTGGTGTTGGGTATCTGTCCCAGCAATGAGAGAAGAGTATCTGAGACCGGGAGTATGGCCATTTTCACAATATTAGTTCTTCCTATCCAGGAACATGGAATATTTTTACAATATCTCACATCTTCAATGTCTTAGAATAATGTAATTTTCACTGCATAAGATGTTCATGCTCTTTGTGAGATTGACACCTAAGGGCTTCCTTTTTTTTGATATTATTGTGAAAGGTGTGTTAATCTCTTTCTCAGTGCATTCATTGTGTACAAAAATGCTACTGATTTCTAGGTGTCGATTTTGTATCCCACTATTTTGCTGAATTTGTTGATTAAATCTACATGACTTCTGGTGGAATTTTGGGTACCCTCTATGTATAGTATAATGTCATCTCCAAATAATGATGATTTCACCTCTTTTTTTTAATCCTTATTCCTTTTATTTCTTTCTCTTGTCTGACTGCTCTGACTAATGTTTCTGTAACTATGTTGCATAGGAGTGGAGACAGTGGACATCCTTGTCTTGTTCCTGATTTTAAAGTGAAGGCCTTCAGTTTTCACCCATTTAGTTGATGTTGGCTGTTGGTTTCTCATAAATCACTTTTATCAGGTTGAGCTCTGCCGCAATGGCCTCCAGAGTAGCTAAGACTAGAGGCACAATCCACTGACTGTCTGGCTATTTTTGCTTTTCATTTTATTTTTTCAATATTTTTCTCTTAATTTTATGAATTTTTTTAAGTTATAAAACAAATATTTTGTGGCCTACTTTTGTTGTTTCATTTTTGCTCAGCTATTTTCTTAATAGTGCCAGTTTAGACTCAGAAGTCTTTTATTGAGAAATTTGGATTGTGCTTCACACTGAGGAAAGGAAAGAATTACATTGCAACTCTCCTAACTAACATCAGTACAAATCCCACTTAAGCACCTCTACATTTGCATAGACTTCCTGCCCCTCTAACTGGATCATTCACTCTATTTCCTTCCCCAAGGCATCTGGGTTCACATTCAATCTGAGTACTCCCCAGGGATACAATTTGCCTAGAGTGGGCTTAAGCCTAGAGGCTTCTACAAATGCAGAAAACAACTTGTGTCATTCAAAATGACTGCTTTTGGTTACTAACTATGCATGCTATTTATACCTGGAGGAAAATAAGGGAGAGTGAACCCCACAATATATACTTCAACCTATGTTGACATCTTCCTAATATTTGAGGGAAATATATTTGATTTCTTCCTTGCGTGAGAATAAGAACTGAATTTAAAATTTATCTTTCTTCCAGGTCTAAATCTTTTTCAATACTTTTCATCTTTGATGTGAAATTGAAAACAAATTGCTATCATTATTGAAATTTCTATACTGTGTATATTCTCGTATAAGAAACAGACATAAATTTAAGTTAAATATTTGTATTTGACGAACTGGCTATAATGACTTAAACCTCCTGAAATTTTTAGGCTTTCTACTACCAGGAATACAACTCAGGGCCTCATGCTTAATCAGGCAGCTGCTGTGCTGCTGAGCTACCTTCCCTGGCTCCCTCCTGCAATTTTGAGGTTTTGTTTCTTTGTAGCTTTTTTCATTATTTCATCTTACTGTTCAATAATACTCAAGACGATAATGTGAAATTTGATGCGAACAGTGGGCTTAGATAAAGTATAAAGAATGATATCAATAAAACACATAAATAGGCAGATTTTGTGAACTCACATATAGGCCATTAGAAAGAATGATAGTTTGGAGATTAAAAAAAACAATCTCAGAAAAAAAGCTGCTTCCCATTATCTGTACAATAGTGTGTTGTGAATATCAATAGGGTCACATTTAAAGAACTTCACATGTCCTGCTGGCCCTCCCTCAAGCAAGAGGAGCCAGTAAGAGTACGAGCATAGTGGCACATGCCTGTAGTCCCAGCGCTGGGGAGGCTGAAAACAGGAGAGTCACTACTAGTCTGAGCTGTGTAGTGAGACCTGTACCAAATAAATACTACTACTACTACTACTACTAATAATAATAATCATTAATAAATAAATAAATAAAGAGCCCATGCCTTTAGGAGTTAATGTTCTACGTCTACTTCCACACAAATGCAGGAGATGCCTGTGCCTGCTCCTGGGGCTGTTGTGCACCACCCTGTGTTGAGGCTATGTCTAGATAGATAGGTTGAGCATCTATTATCTAAAATATGATGCATGATCCAAAAGAACAGTAAAATTTAAAAACTAACTTTTATAGGAAAAAAACATTACTTTTCACCAAAATACTCTCCCTTACTTAGAGAACACTTACCCATCCCTCCCCCGCTTGGCATTTTCTGAACCATTCTTCATTCTTGAGTGTTTTCGGTTGCACTGTCATGGCTGCCTTAACATCTTGGATCATTCAAAATATCTCTCATGGTCAGCTTTGCTTCTAGAGAGATTCAAAAATCACAGGATGACAGATCTGGTGAATATAGTGGAGGAAGCCATCCCATAAGTTTCTGTTTGACAGAAATTGCTGTAAAGATAGACAATAAGCTGTTTCAGAAGGTGTGGAGAACAATGGGTTGAGTGCATTGAAAGTGAAAGGTGGTTTTGAAGAGATTAGTGGCACTATGTTTTTAAAAGTAATAAATCTTTTTACTTAAACATTTATGGTATTTTTATCACAGCTCATATTTGTGATCATAAGTGCCTCAGAATTCAGATGGCTTTGAGTTTTTTTGTTGTCACTGAAATATTTGTGCAGATGGTTGAACACCCCCAGTCAGAAAACATGAAATCTGAAAATCTTCCAAGTCTGAAACTCTTTGGCCATCATCAACACTCAAAAAGAATTTAAAAAAATTTCAGAGCCTTTCAGCTTTCATGCTCTTCTGAATTTCAGATCTCCAGACTAAAGACATTCTAAATGTATAAAAAACACACATTGGATGGATCCACGTATTCCACCCTACAATTACATCAGGGAAAATATACCTGTAACCCCAGTCAGAATTATGAAAATCACCCAAAAAGAGAAAAAGAAAGTTAGCAAGTTAAAAAGTAGATAAAGACATAGAACAAATCAGAAGAAAAATCAAAGTTTTCTGAGGCTGAAATTAAAAAAGTAGACAAAGCCCAGTTTCTACAAAATTTGTACAAAATTCTAACTACCACTAAAAAATAGTTTATTCAAATATTTTGGCTCTTAAGAAAGTGGATACAAAAATGCAAATAAAAGTTGCTAAATGCCTGGAAATGAGACAGCTCGGCTAAGCATCACAGGAAATATTGCCACGAGCATGCACTCAAGTTTTAGAGGAGACGGAGCCCATCTGTCAGCAATCTTCAGAGTTATTGTTTTAGATTCCTTCTAGTTTCATTGCTAATCTTACACAGTGAATAGGAGAATTTGTTTATAACAAATGTCTTTGTTCCTAATTTACTTAATAATTTCCAGAACACTCATTCCAGAATACTCATGTTTTGAGTTTTATACTTTCTACTTGTAGCTGTCTGACAGCATGGTTATCCCAAATGCCATCATTGGACATTAGCTCTACATTCATTAAACAAAGACCTGTGCCTCTTTGTACAATAATGATTCATAGAAAGCATCTCCTAAATCTCAGTGAGCTATGACAAGATGCCACTTTAGTCATAGTTCTGTGGGCAGGCCATGACTGTTCCAATGGATAGTGCTACTTCCTATACCTTCCTCATCCTAGGACAAAGTCAGGGGTGTGGCTTCCATCCACACTGTGGGTGGCCAATCTATTTCATGCCTCTTAAAATCTTCCTTCGTAACTGATATATTGATACAGTCTTCTGTAAATGATACGGTAACAGGGCTCCAGGGGATACTCTTCCTATGGCAGAAGACAGAGAGGAAACATTTTGCTGAATGATAACATAATCTATCACTGGACTTTCTCTTAGATTCAGGTATTATACTTCTTTCCTTTCTTTTCAAAAGAAACTTGTATCTTTGTTCAGTTCCAGGATCTTTTTACTAACTTCATAGCAAGTGCATGCATAGATCCCATTGTTCTAGGCACCTGTCAGCTAAAGTGGAAAGTTACTAACATTTCCCCTGATGAATACACACACAGACACAGACACACCCACACACACACACACACACACTCACAGCCTGTATAGAAGTAAAAGACAATTAGGATGATAGAAGTAAAAAAATTTCCATTAGGAAAAGTGAAAAACTATAGGTAATGAAGGTCATTGGTTGATGAAAGTTCTGAATTCCTACTGAGCAAGTGTCCATTGTGAAAATTCTTTGAAGAAACAGCATCAAATATTAGGGGCTTATAATCATGGACATTGGTTTTTCACATACTGGTCTGAAGTTTGCTACGTTGACCTTCTTCAAGTAATTTCAGACTCAGAATCACTGCAAGTATTTCCCTATTTATAGACCAAGGACGAGAGAGTAGCTAAGTCTAGAATCATACTGTTGCAATATGGTAGGCAGAAGTGCAAGAGAATGTAGAGACGTGTGTGCTCACATCTGCCCTGTCTCTTGGACTCATCCATCCAAACTTATCATTAATATGTGCTTCTCACATTGCAGGAAATAGAGAGAGTAACCAGTAATAAATTCCATAACAGGATGAGATGTTAGAGAAACTTTTTCCTCCAAAGGAGTTCAATGAAAGTAATCTTTCCTGATATTTGTAGATCTTAGACAACAGTTAAACATTCTTCATGTAGATTATCTGCAGATAAAAGCATAAACTGTGTTTATCCATGGGATAAATGTGAAGGAGAATAAATAGAAATACATAAAATTCACTTTGTACTGAGAATAGAATAAAATAGTTCAGTGGAGAATTGGAGATGTTTGAATCACAAACTTTTTTCAAAAGAAAAAGGAACAGAATAATGTAGACAAATTTCACCTCAATGTGGGCAAATCCACCAAAGTAATCCATTACTCTTTATGTACTTATGTTGCCTTAATGAGGGAAGAAAGATGGTGATAATGATCTCTGGGCAGCTGGAATAAGTTGAGGAGGCCAAAACTGGATGTAAAGAATTTGGACAGAGGATTTAAACAGGAAGAATTCATAAGTTTACAAAAGACTGGTCTCAGGATTAGAAAAGTCTCATGTCTCTCTCAGAATACAGGTATGTATAAAAAGTCTCACGACTGTCCTTTGGATAAAGTGGCAGTACTGCCAAGCAACCAAGAACTGGAGCTCATTAATGTTGGGATTCAAGCTGGGTGAACACCGTACACTGGTTGACGCTGTACTCCACCGCCAAGACCTTCGGATGCAGCAGAAAATGCAGAGCAAGAACATGTCCACTTGTCATCTCTTTAAAGGAGTGGAACTTGAGGAATGGTCTTGCCCAAGATGACCGCATGCTCTGAGAGAAATATTCTTTGAAATTAAAAATTACAACATGCCATAGTGTGTCCACAAAGCAAAAATGTTTATCCACTGAGAATATGAAATTATGTTGCCTTATTATAAAATCTTATTTATGTATTTCCTGTGTTAGAGCTCTCTTCACTTTCTAAGGCCAACTTCTGTTTGCTGCCTGTTTGGTCAGGTATGTAGCCATTCTGATGGAGCAGAATACACATTCAAATCCAAAGAGAGATACTAAAACTAAAGATATCACAGCTCTGGCACAGAGGAAAAAATTCACAGATAAACTTTGAGCTATAGGTAGGATTTGTACAATATGTGCTGAACTAGGGGCCAGGGACTAGGGAGTGAAGTTTAATTATTTTTGAAAACTAGACATGATTATTAAGTCAAAGGAACAAAACTGAAAATTGCAGAAGTTTGTTGCAGAAAAAAAAGGAGGCACTGTTTTCTTTTTCATTTAATATATGTTTACTGAGCAGCTAATATATACAAGGTATTGTAATAGTGTTATAGTCATGTACCACTTAAAATGTTTCTGTCAAGACTGGATACATCTATGGTAGTAACTGTATAAGATTTCATGTGTTCGTGGTATAGAAGCTATCTTAGCTTGTTGCTACCATGAGAAAATCTCCCAGAGAGACATTCCTCAGGACACTGTCATCTTAAGAGACATAAGACTGTATGTGCACGCATGCAATCCACACCAGGAGAATACTAAAGAAATGTCAAAGAGGGCTCCTCTCTCAGGTGCTCACACTTCGGGTTGAGATATATACACAAGGTTCTAAAGCAAGATAAAACGTACTAACATTTACAAGAGAAAATACAGTCATTTGAATTATCAGACTTCTGTTACCTTGAAAGAGGGTGCAACTAAATTAGTATCCTGAAAATTCAGAATAAGCACTAACTTTAAATTAAAATTTGAAACAAATGGGCCATATCATAGCATATTTTCTACTGTTCAAGGAAAAAAAATCACAAGGATAAATCAAAAGTTTTAAAAATTAATAACCTAGAATAACCACTCTAATCCACTCATTGTATTTCTGGGCATCTATCCTAAGTGACAAAATAGGAAAAAAATTAGAGATGGAGGAAAGCATTTAAAATTATGGAAAAAGACATTGTTTTTATTACCTAAGTATGTGAATATTAATCTAGTATTTTTGGCACAGTGAGTAAAAGTAATGAAACTATTGATGCTTGACCTTCTTAATCATAGGATTCTGAAGATAATAGATGTGAGTAGAGATTAAAATTTAATGTAATTTCATGGAAGAAAGGAGAATTCCAGTCTAATAATGCAATGAAACCTAAATGATATATTTTCTTTTATGTGAACAAATACATTCAAAGAACTGCATATATATAAATAGTCCTCTAAAGGAGTTTTAGAGATGAACTTACAAAGGGATTCTAATACTTATGTACAATTTATTCCAGATTTGAAGCTAGTATTTACCAGCACAATTTATCTAACAACCTCCAATCACTTCAAAAAGCACAATAATACATAGCAGATAATCTTGTTTCTGTACGAGATTTACATAACCAACTTCTATAAGTGAGAAAGGAAGACTATAATTAATCTTACCATATCATTACTGGACCTAAGCTTGTATTCCACATGGTATTTCTGTTTCATTCTGTTCCATGAGGAGGGCAGGCACAAAGGCCACACACTTACTAGCCCATGGGAACCAGATGTAATTTTTAAATTATATCTTGAGGAGAGATAGCTTAGTGTTGTGACTAATTTCATTCGTTCTTATTTAAAAGAGAAAGCTGCCTGTGTTCATATGAGTATTTGTCTGACTTTGAGTCAAAAATATTTTTAATGCATAGTTTTTATTGTCATGAATTATGTTAATCTATAATTCTATATGCTATTTCTTTGAAGTTTTATTCAGGTTTGAGATAATTGAGTTGTTCTTATGATTACAATTTGTTATCTTTTCATTCTATTAACATCAGGAAATATATTCCACTTTTCACTATTTTATTTTTGGCCCAGTATTGAACCCATTCTATATAAATATTTCACTGATATTTGGAAAAATGGGTTCTTCCTTTATACATGGGTGTATAAACAAACCTTATTAATTAAATTATATTAATCCTTTGCCTTCTTACTTATTTTTGCTATGTAAATATTAAAGATTTAAGGTCAGGCTAAATTTATTCATTCCCTAAATTCCCTAGTCTCCCCTCATTTTGTCAGGGTTAATCATGCAGATTAAGAGTCCGCCTGTGTGTTTTAAATCCTGGCTCTGTATTTGCCATCTGTGTCGCTTTTGTCAAATTAGTGTCTCTCAGTCTTGGAGTCTGCATTTATAAAATACAGATAATCACTTACATCATCAGAGCAGCTTTAGACAAAAAGAGATAATGCAGTAATT
The DNA here is from genome assembly GCA_004027165.1 of Ctenomys sociabilis. Taxonomy (NCBI): domain Eukaryota; kingdom Metazoa; phylum Chordata; class Mammalia; order Rodentia; family Ctenomyidae; genus Ctenomys; species Ctenomys sociabilis. The sequence goes on from PVKA01002773.1 coordinate 34,379, forward strand.
TACACAGTAGCTCTCACATAATATGGCCGATAAACATTTGTTTCATTGGTGTTATCAGTACTCGCTATTCACTTCTAACACTTTATTAGCTTTCTCACTCTCTCTCTCCTCTTGCTGGTAGCTGATTGTACGGAGATGCAGTGACTGGGTCCCTGAGCAGGCTGATCAGTATGCTTTCTCTCCGAAGGGTGACGCATAGCTGCTGATGATTCCAAGCACGAGCTTTTCAGACTGAGCTCCCCTCCAACATCTCCTAAATAGTGGTCTTCTTTCCTCTTACAACACAACTACGAAGAGAGCTTAGGACAAATAATTTCTGCACTAACAGTTCTGATATCATGGATAGGCTGCTGAATAAAAGCAATTTAAGTGGCAGAAATGATGAGGGCAGCAGTCCATGGATACAAGGCTAGCCTGGGAGAGATGTGAGGCCTGAGCCCACCTTGGTCAGCAGTAAACATCCCTGTGTGGACATGCATACATCCAGGTAATAAAGGAAGAAGAAAGGCCTTGCAGTGGGGGACACGTTGTCTGTGTTCTGGAAAAGTCCATAATTTAGAACACCAGACAGACAAACCCAAGAGTAATGTTACCTATGTGACCCAGATATGCAACTGTGAAGATAAAAGAATTATTGCACAGAAGGAACATCATGCCTTCCTAGAAGAATGCACAGAGAAGCAATGTTTGATCTCCAAGTGGACAAGTCCAGGGTGGCATGGAAAAGGAGTCGGGCATACACAGAAAAAGCAAAGAATTGGATGGTGCTTAAGTCAGCAGGGAAAGAATAAGCAGCTTGATTTACAAATATCATGAATAAGATTGCTGGCGTGGTAAAAAAGAAAATTAGAGGCATACCCATTACTACTTAAACTTGGAAAAGTTAGTTTTGCCTTCTTTTCTTCTGCTCAGCTGTTGGCTAGATAGAATGGCACACTCCGCTGTAATATGGGAGAGGAAGGGAATTGTTCCCAAAGACTTTGGTCTACAGCAAGTGCTCAAGAAATAGTGGATTTTTGTTTTCTTATCTTGAATATTTTTAAATTAGTTTACAGAATAAAAAGAGCAATTAACATCTTACCATGATAATATGCAGTGCTGTTGACTATGAAATGAAAAAGACCCCAGCATAGCATATTTTCTACTGTTCAAGGAAAAAAATCACGAGGATAAATCAAAAGTTTTAAAAATTAATAACCTAGAATAACCACTCTAATCCACTAATTGTATTTCTGGGCATCTATCCTAAGTAAATATTGCCACTATGTAGGAAAAACTATTTATGCATCATAATATTTCCTACAAATCATTTATGATAGCGAGAAAACTGAGAATAAAAAGATCTTAATCAGTCAACTATTAAAATTTGTGCCTATTAAATCTCTACAATAATGATATATGAATGAAGAAAAGAGGATATAAAAACTGTAAGCATTATCTGTGTAAATATAAAAATAATTTGCATTAAAATTATGGATGGTAAAATTATATGTATTTTTCCTTTTAATGTATTACTTTTTAATATTTTCCAAAATAAACATCAATTACATTAATTATCTCTATCATAGAAAAACAAACTTTATACAAACAGTGATGGGCTCACACTGAGGCTTAGATGCTTGGGGAATGCCTTGTGCAGATGCGCGCTATCAGCGACTCCTCCCATCCTTCTGCCTCTGCTGGGCTGACTTGAGCATGCTCCTTTTCTATAGCAAGAGCATAAAAGGACACCAGTGCTGATGCACTCACAACCCTTTGCTGTTTATATGGCAGGTGACAGAACAACTGTGACATGGAGGGTATCTCAAGTAACACTCCAAGCCAACTATGAGGTTTCATAAGGCAGTTTTGCTTCTTGTGGAAGGAAAACACTCCCTGATCGTTTTAGACTCCCTATGTGTGAGGATGCAAGCCACCTGCTGGGCCTCTCCCTGCCAGTCCCACAATCACCTGTCACTTCATTCTTTTCCTCTCAGCTCCTGTGCACTGCACACTATGTATGTGCCACCAGCCTCTTCCAGCTCTTGATGGGACTTTTCCTCAACTGTTTCTATCCTGGCCAGTGCCTATTTCCTCTGGAAATCAGATGCCAAAAAATGAGACCTTGTGTAGTATTCTCCCATGGACAAAAGAGATGTCTCACTTGTGTACTAAAGGCCCTTGGTGTTCTCATCTCTGTGTGTGGCTCTGTCTGTCTGTCTGTCTTCTGCCTGTCTTTCCTCCTTTCATCTTTCTATATTTAATTATAGTTCTTTCTTTGACTTCTATATTTGTTTATTGACTTTCATTAAATATACTTTTAGAATTTATTTTAACTGATATATTTAAGTAATATATATCAGTTAAGTATATATTATATACATACATATATAATACATAATATATACATATATATATATATATATATATATATATATATATATATATATATATATATAATGGGGTACCATGTCATGTTTGAGTCTTATATACAATGGCTAAAATTTAAATCAGATTAGACATGATTATCTCCTCAAACATTTATCATGTCATTATAGTGAAAACTTTCAAAATTCCATCTTATAGCTTTTTGTTATATACAATGAATTAATATTTTTTACAGTCATCATACTGTGCAGTGGTACTCCAAAGCTTGTTGCTCCTGTCACTTAGCACCTACTGGTCAACAATTCTATATCCTGAGAGGTGAAGTGATTTTGAGCAAGTAATATTAGTTGGATCTTATTTGCAGTTTAATCTATTCCATTACTCTATGTCTTGAATTGGAGAATTTAATTGATAGACATCAAAAGTAATTATTGATGGACAATACTTTACTATGACCATTATGTACCTTATTTTCTAGTTTGGTTGTAAAATCCCCCCTCGCCTCCTGCCCCACATACACACAGTTTTCCCTTGTGGTCAAGTGAATTACTTTAGTGGTATGCTTTGATTTCTTGCTTTTATTGTTGTTTGTCTGTTATGGACTTCTAATCCATTGTCATATGAGTCTTATGTAAAAACATTTTTTGATTATAACAAACTGTTGAAATTATAGCAACTTGATATGATGATAAAATAACAGAAAACAAAGGAGAGAAAATATGTTAATAAACTCTGCAGTTGTGCTCTCATACTCACACATTTTGAATTTTTGGTGCACTAGTTTATACTTTTTCTATATTGACTATTACTTAATATATTAATGTATTTATCATTTTAATTGCTTTGGATTTTAGTCTTCACATATGAATGATTTATGGGCAATGCTTACATTATTACTCTCAATTTTTGTACTTACGAATACTGGTGAGTTTTATACTTCTCTGTCTTTTCTTCTTACACATTAAGAAGCTTGGATTTTACTAGCCCAGCACTAAGTTCCATGGAAAAATCTTCTGACTCCATTCCTTCCACTCTTCTTAAATGGGTTCTTGAACCATGGTATCTGTGATAGTTGACTGACTGTGTCAGCTTGAGAAGTTGAGAAGTTTAACAATGTCTAGCTCAGAAGCTCTACATGGTATGGTGTAGAGGACCTGCCCTAGGGAGTCCATGCACCTCACAGATATAAAGGAAGGAATAAAGAAGAAGGGAGGAAAGATGGACTCACCTTTGTTCTTTGGAGGAATTACAGTCTCCTCCAGCTTGAATGGCATTTGCTGGCTTTTTGTGCAGAATCTTTGGCTTCCCCCTGGGATTCCTTGGGAGTGGACACCTCAGCCCTCTGTAGCACAGCATCGGCCTCCTGACAGACTTGCATGGAACACTGCAGTGAGCACCAGACCTTGGACTGAATCCTTCAGTCCCCAATGTACAGGCGCCCTCTGCACGCTTCCTCATCCAACTCCATGATAATTGTAAGCCAGTCTGGTAATGTCTCATGAATTTGTGTTATATCTGTTTCTCTGGTAAAACACTTGACTGATATAGTATCCTACTATCAGTCAGGGAAGAAAAACCCTTAGCCACCTCAGGAATGCTAAATTGAGCAATGCCTGGGTCTCACACACACAAAGATGTATGAAGTCATAGGAGGTACACTGACCTCTAAGCCACAGCTGACAATGACGCAGACCAAAGCACAAACTTGGTTGGCTTGTGGTGCAGACTTCTACCTGGTATGAGGGCAGTTCTAGAGCACCAACTATAAGCACCATGCTGGCAACAGATGTGCTGCCCAAGGTTGGAAGAAACTGTCTCCAAACCAAGGCTGGCCGTGAACTAGTTTTCACCTGAGTCTCACAGGTGCAGTGGCCTGCACCTCCCTAGAGCAGGTGAGTCTTCCTGGGCCCAGTCCAAGGCTGGAAATAACATAGTGGGAAGTCAGGTCTATCTCACTAGTATGCAGGTCTCACCTGGTGCTCCGCCTGGCCTGAAGCCTCCCTCTGTGGATGGTGTGGCTGCAAGGGCTTCCACTTCTACTGTACACTCAGTCTCCCTGCACAAGACAAAGCTCTGTGCTACCTTTTATGTCTTTTTTCTTTTTCTTTTGTATTTAGGACAGGGTATACAGGGTGTACAGGGTCTCAATGTGTAGATGAGACTCATAGTGATCTTCCTGTTTACAGCCTCCCAAGTGCTGGGATTATAGGCACCTGCCACCGCGCCCAATCTCAATCACCCTGGGGGTGGGGCCAGGGGATGAAACTCCAGGCCCTAAGCAGGGATTTTAATCCTACGAGCTATTTAGCCAGCCTTTTTCTTTTTTTGTACAGGCTTGCTCAGGCTGCCTTCAGGGAGGGTCTGGTGAACATGTGGAGCTTGGGATAGAACCTTGGTCCCCTGTGCCTTACTGGGTTTGCCAGAGCAAGCGCTTAAACAACTGAGCTAACCCTCAAACCCCCTAGCCCTGTGCTGGCTTTTGTGTTGGGCTCTCCAACAGCACCCACCTTTCTTCCTTCTCATGCTGCTTCCAGATCACTTTGCCACCTGGCCTAATGCAATTCCAGTTGCTTAGTCTGCAGCTATTGGACTAGGGATCAACTTTCAGTGGTCTGCTTAACTTCTTTTTTTTTTTTTTAATTCCTTTATTTATTACAGTGTCTCGCTACACATCACGGATTCTTTTTTCCTGGGGGTGGGGGGTGAGCTCAGCCAGCCCTGCAGGGAGGAACTGGCATGGCATGTGGTGCTGGGGCTCGAACCGCGGTCCCTGAGAGGCGCTCTAGACCGCTGAGCTATCTTGCCAGCCCTCTGCTTAACTTCTAATACTGGTTTTCCGCTTGGAAGTCAGGGGAGCAATGCAAAGTCAGTCTTCACTCTTGGTCATCCTTGCTATGCCCAGCCCACATCCTAAGCTTCCCAGCTGCTCCAAGCCAGGCAGTTCCTTGACATCCACTCTTGAAATTCCAAAGATTGTCAGAGCTGTGTGTGAGGAATTACAGCAAGGAAGACCAAATCTACACTTCATCACATCATGTGATAGCATTATGTGTAGTGCAAAAAATAGGAAATTACTTGAATATTTATATATGGTAAAAAGGAATATTTAAAACAAGTATAAATAACCAACATGAATATATGTAATAATAATAGCACAAAAATGGCAGGAATTAAGAGATATGATAGGGTCTAGGATATAACTCAGTGGTCTAAGCATATGCCTGGTAAATGCAAGGACCTGAGTTCGATATCCAGTCTTACATGCAGGGCTGGACCCTAAGCTGGGTGTGGTGGTGCATACCTGAAATCTCAGCACTAAAGAGGCTGAGACAGAAGAACCACTATTAGTCTGAGCTGTGTCGTGAGACCATGTGTCAAATAAATAAATATTTTTTCAAAGAGACATGATGTAACATTTCAGTATTTAACAAAATTATTAGCACCAGTTTTAAGAAAATTATGAGAGTTATAATCTATAATATAACACATAGATCAACCACTAAAACAAAATTTCAAAGGTACAGTAAAAAATAGCAGAATTCGGTTTCAAAGTAATAGAAAAATGTACGAAATGTATAGCAAGCAAACAGTGTCTAAGAGATCTGGAGTAGCTACACTGATGTCAAAGTTAAGGCAAAACAATTTGGAAAAAGAACAGAGGACTTCACTACATAACCCCTTTGGTTCTGAGATTCAAAGAAATTTGCTATGTAATTTCAAAACCTACCATAAATTATAGTTCCATGTCATGTAAACAGCATAATATTAGATCTTACTCTTTTATATTTTGACAATCTTATTTCTAATTATTGGTCTCATTTATCAACAACTATCATTCTCCTGTATTTTTCTATTTCTTCTATGTCTTTTTTGTTTATCTGTTTCACTTTTAGAACCTCTGTCAATCCTGCCCACTTAGTGAAGCTCCATTGAAACCTAAAGGTACCTGTCTGTGTGGAGGTGCACGGTGCACTGTGCCACAGGGAGGGCACAGAGCTCTCTGCGGCTTTTCCCCATACCTTGACCTATCCATCTCTTCATCTGTATCCTCAATGCCATCTTTAATAATAAAACCATAAGTGCCAATAAGATATTTCACTGAACTACCTGTACCACTCTAGAAGTTAACAGAACCCAGAATGAATAAGGGGAGTCCCAATATGTGTTCCATCAGTCACTAGTGTGAGTGACAAATATTGCCCACAGCTGGCATCTGCAGGAGGGTAGACTGTGTTCATGAGCCTAGAACATGTGGGATGTGACACTAACTACTGGGACTAGTGGCAGAATTAAGTTTCCAGACATGCAGGCAGTGCCTACAGGAGAACTGCTTCATTTCTGAAGAAAACCTACACACATCTGAGCAGGAAAGCATTCTTTTTTTATTTTACTTTTCTTTTTTTATTAATTTTATTGAGAAACAAATAGCAATGAGACAGTTTCAAAACCAATTAGGAGGGCAGTTTCAATAATAAATATACAACTCACAAATTTTGGAAAAATCTTAACTAATAAGCACTCAGACAAAGGTCTGCTCTCTACAATTTATAAAGAACTAAGATACATTAGGACCCTCAAACTTAAAGACCCAATCCAGAAATGGGCATCTGAGATGAATACACACTTCTCAGAGGACGAAATTAAAGAAGAGAATAAATACATGAAAAAATGTCCCACATCACTAGCCATCCATGAAATGCGAGTTAAAACAACAGTGAGGTACCATCTCACTCCAGAAAGAATGGCTATCATAAGGAAATCAACCAACAACAAATGTTGTAGAGGATGTGGGGAAAGGGGAACACTTCTCCACTTGGAGAGAATGTAGACTGGTGCAACCATTGTGGAGATCAGGGTGGAGACCCGTCACAAAACTAGGACTAGAAATCCATTTCAAGCTGGTTATTCCCTTACTGGGAATTTTCCCAGAGGAATTGAAAGCATCATATCATAGTGATATATATGGACCTATGTTTGTAGCAGCACAATTAGTGATAGCCAAATCTTGGAAATGACCAAGATGCCTTTCACATGAGGAATGGTAGAAAAAGATGTGGTATTTCTATACAATGGCGTATTACTCAGCTATAAAGAATGATAAACTTGAAGCATTTGTATTGAAGCGGATGCCACTTGAACATATACTCATAAGTGAAATAAATGAGACACACATGTGCAAATATTGTAGAGTCTCCCTAGAATAAGAAATCAAAAGAAGAAATACAAATAGAAATGTATAACAACAACTAAAAAGAATTTAGTCAGATAGCAGTCAACTGAACTGCATATGTTGCAGGGTACTAATCAACTTCTCTTTGAGATGGTTAACAACCTAAGTTTGCAGATCAAAAATTGGAGAAATGAAAGGGCTGCAAGATCAGTGAACATTTTTTCCTTAGCCTTTCAAGGTCAGTGAAGACTCAGGACATAGGAGAACCTGTATTGTAACATCATGGAACTCAGTTATGCCCCAAATTTTCTGATCAAGGAGATTATGGAGCCACAGAGGAAGGTGATTTATGATCTATAGTGTGCCTGGGGAGAGTCACCTGGAGAGAAAACTTTCTCTCAGGCTTTCACACAGCGCAAACTGGTCAAGCAATGACTGAGACATCTACATGGCTGACATTGACAAAGGATCTACAAAGTGAGGTACAGGGTTATAGGATAAACCCTGAGGGTACTTGACTGCCCTCATCAGGTACAAAAGTTGCATTTCTTGTTATATAGGTCTTGCTTTATCTCAGTCTTAACCATCCAGCAGAAAAGTATAAAAATGAGGTATTTAAAATAAGGCCATAAAAATAAGCTGAGCTGTAAATGGCTCTTGTCAACAACTTCTTCAGAAAACCCACTATTATTGTGGACTGGTGGATTGTGTTGGATTGTTTCCCTGAATTCAAGCAACTATAATAATTCAATTGCAATAGAATACCCATCTTTGACAAGACTAAACAAAAAAAGGGAGGGATACAAAGGAAGAACCATTCTGTGTTTGTATCAACAGTACAGTTAGGATAAATATGCAGTTCTTTTGCATAATTCTATGAGAAGAAAGATTTGCACTAATAGTGTTTGGACAGGATATCCTGTCTGCTTCTTGTACTATGGATAACCACTAGGAAGATAACAGTGTAAAAAGTATTAATTATTGAAACTGTACTATAATTCAGCTTAAAAAAAGATAAGTATACAGCTACATTCTCTTAATTCATTGATTAGAGGCATCTACTCTAATAGTGTTTGTAAATAGAATATCATATATGCATCTTGTACAACTAAAAACCACTATGAAAACAATATGCAATGTATTAATTATTGAATCTGTCCTATGAATTTGATTTGAAACTGTCTCATTGCTATTTGTTCTTCAATAAAATAAAATTTCAGAAAAATAATAATAATAAATGCATTCCATATTGCTGTCTCCATAGTGGTTATTCACAGTACAAGATGCAGACATGATGTCCTGTCCAAACACAATTAGTACAAATGTTTCTTTTCATTGAGTTAAGAGAAAATAGCTGTGTATCTATCCTAACTTTTGTATATACAGATACAAAATGGTCCTTCATTTGTATCCCCTTTTTTGTTTAGTTTTGTGAGAGATGGGCATTCCATTGCCATTTAAATATTGTAGGTGCACAACTTCAGCAAAATAATCCAATATAGTCCAGTAGTCCAAAATAGTAGTGGGTTATTCATAGGACTGGCAATGTCAGAATTTGTTGACTTGATCCTTTTGCAGCTCAGCATATTAATATGGCTTTACTTTGTACACTTCATTTTTATATTTTTCTGCTGGATGGTTAAGACCAAGATAAAGAAAGACCTATATAAGAAGAAATGTACCTTTTTTATCTGACAAGGTCAGTCAAATCCCCTCAGGATTTACCCTGAAACCCTGTACTGCAGTTTGTAGATCCTTTGTCTGTGTCAGCCATGTGGATGAGTCACAGCTTGACCAGTAGAGCATTCTGTGCTACATGAGTGACCAGATAAGAAAGTAGGAAAAGTAATTTTATGTTTTCTATCTCTTAGGTAGGGAGGATGTGTTTTTATAATATTATTTTTTATCATATTTAAAATTATTTTCTGAGGTTAGATTCTCAAATATAGGTCTAAATACATGAACAAAGTGTGCATTTAAATAAATGTGTATTGAGTTTAAGTGCATAAGGCAGCATGTTAGGCGCACAGATAAATGACATTGTGTTTGGGATAAATTATTCATTATGCAACAGATATAATCTTTCAATCATTAGGAAAGATGAGTGGTAGTTTTGGGGTTATGACGGGTCTGAAGTAAATCACCCTAATGCTTCATGCTCTGTCTCCAGAGATGGGCATTAACTTGCTATCAGGAAGAGTACAGCTTTTTATTCCTAAAACTTGGGAACAACAGATTTATCAGTTAATTCACAATATAAATAAATGGTGCATGACATAAAACAATCAGACCCAGAAATATCTCCAAAGCATATAATCATTTTGATATTATTCAATCCATACCACGCAGTGCATTAATGTAAAAAGACCAAGACTTGGAAATTGAATCATTAGTATGTAGCAGCCATTGCCTTGTTGATGATTCAAAGCTCATTTTTCTCATGCAACTGAGATTCATGCTGAAACCTTACTGTTTAATTTCTTCCCCAGATGGAGGTTATCTGGAGAGAAAATGTGAGTTTGCTCTTCTCCTGTAGGGCCAGGACGCTAACTAGGACCCTCAAACTTCTCTTCTGCTCTTTCCCCACTCTTGCACCCCTCCATATGCCTCCAACATGACTTGGCATCTGTAGGGGCTTTTCTTCTCTTCTCACTTTCTATCTGCTTTAGGACTTGATCTTTTAAACCACTTAGTTTGCCTTCTCTCATTTATAACAAAAATGACCACTTCTGTTTCCCAAGCTTTCCTTGAAGAAAGCAGAGATAGGGTCTGTTTTGTTTATGAAGTACATCAAATGCATAGACAGTGGCACATAGTACTTGCTCCAAAAAGGAATATTCAATTTTAAGAAAAATGTCCAATTTGAGAGTAGTAGCACACGGCTACACTGCCAGCTACTTGGGGTACTGAAGCAGGAGGATCTCAAGGCTGGGGGCTAGGCTGAGCCACTTGGCAAGATGCTACCTCGGACTGAAGGTGTGTCTTATTATAAAATTATCCACAATTGTTCAATTGTGGTTACCCTCCCCAGTAGCAATGGCATTCAGTAAAGCCATTCTGTGCTTTAATCCGAACGAATGTGAAAACTTAGGGTATGAAAGTACCACTAAGGGATTTTGCAGGAGACAGAGAAGAGTGACTGCCACTTTGTCCAACCTCCTGCCCTGTAGATAACCACAATCTCTTTTCATTGCTCAGTGGCCATTTATGGCTGCCACATGTCCATCCACCTGTGCACAGAGACCACTGCCTCTGCACTGCAGGGAACAAGGAGGTTCCCATGATAGAGCCAGACAGGGATGCCGCCAAGTCACATGAACCCACCTGCCATCTTAGAGAAACATGAATCTCGTTTCACTTAGCCGATAAGCAGTCCTCACAGGACACATCAGCAGGTCACAGATGACAGGCCTACAGGACACATCAGCAGGTCACAGATGACAGGCCTACAGGACACGTCAGCAAGCCACAAGTCTTCCATTCCTCTGATCTACGCTCTCAAAATTCTACCAGCAAAAAAGCTATAGAAAGCCTCTTAGCCTGTGAGAGACAACTCTATGCTGCTCGAAGAGACTCTCATGGTTAACAATAAATCTGCTTGGATTGGTGAGTTCTCGTCCCTTCTCTCCTACTCATCCTAAAGGCAGGATCGCTCTGGGTCTGAATTTCAACTGTACTGTACTTTTACAAACCACTTTGGCTCCTGTCTCAGTTACTATTTTCTCCTTGCTAGGACAAATACCTGATACCCAAAATGAAGGAAGGAAAGGTTTATTTAGCTCACTGTTACTGGAGGTTTCAGTCCATACTTGGATGGCTCCAAGGCAGAGTGGCACAGGGCAGACAGCATCTGTTCATGGCAACAGTAAACATCAAGCAAGAACAAATGGAGGAGAAGCAGCAACAATGGCACCAGAGAGAGAGAGAAAATCTGTCTCTCTCATATTACATTTAGGCTCTATGCCCCAGACTGGGGGAACTACACGCATTCATAATCCCAGCCTTGGATCACCTACAATCCCAGTGCATCATGAGTTAATCACAAACTCTAGATGTCGCCACCCCATGAGTGCATGAGGCTTTGAGGGAACAGCTAGACACAAACCATAACAGTTCTTTTTGAAAAATAAGTTTTATTTTATGAAAATATAAAATTTCATGACAAAACAGTAAAAGACTAGTGTAAGTACACTGTATGTACCTTCAAAGAGGTTCCTAGAGTGCTAGACATAGAAAAATTGATTACTTCTTATCAAGGAGAAACAGATAATAGCACAAAGCTCTTTTCAATGAACTAAGGGAAATTAGTGGTATAAATAAAACCAATAAGTGCACATATTAAACTATTTTTGAGACAACAGAAGAGATGACTTAGAGAATTATTAGAATTTCCTCCTGCTTGTTATTTATCTGTTTTGTCCTTTATTGGTACATACAAGTTTTGAGTTTCTTGTATAGGAGAAATCATGTGAGTCTGAATTAATTTCACTTAACACTATGCTCTCAGGTTGTACCCATTTAAATGAATGGCTCAAGCCTATCTCAAGGAAAATACATTTCCTTATTCATTTATCTCTCATTTGATATATACACTGTCTCCGAGATGAAGCTGTTAGAATTTATGCCACAAGAAGCTTCAGTGTACATCTTTCCATGTAATGTGTTCATTTTAATTCTTGTGGGAAGATACCTAGAAGAGGGATACCTGGTCAAATGGAATTTCTATTTATAGTATCCTGAGGAATCTCCACATTGATTTTAAAAATGTACTGTTTATATTCCCACCAATAAGTTAGAAGAATTCTCTTTACCCCACATCCTCTCCAAAATTTGCAATTCTATTTTTTGATGATATTTGTTCTTTCTGGGGGAAGATGGTACCTTAACATAGTTTTAGTTTGCATTTCTCTAATGGCCCATGATTTTGAACATTGTTCATGTATTTATTGGCCATTTGCCCCTCTTCTAGGATGTGTCTATTCTTTTATGTTGCCTTTTCAAAAATTAGGTATTAAAGGGCTGACTATATAGCTCAGCAGACTAAGCACTTGCTTAGGTAAGTGCAGGGGACAGGGTTTGATCCTTGGCATTGCAAGCCATGCCAGCCCCACCCCCTGGCCCGCTGAACTGGTGATGGAGCCTGGGCCTGGCAGCACATGCTTGCAATCCCAACACTAGGGAGGCAGAAATCGGGAGGATCACTATGCGTCTGAGCTGCGTAGTGAGACCTTGCACACACACACACACACACACACACACACAGAAAAGAAAAAAATACTTAAATAATCAGGTCTTCTATCATGGGAGAGTCTAACTTTTAGTTCTTTAAATACTGTAGATGTTAGCTCTCTAAGCAATAACAGGCAAGCATGTTTTCTCATTCTGGACATTATTTCCTCACCCTGTTGATCATTCCTTTGCTGTGCAGATATGCTTTACTTTCATATGACCTTGTTTATTGATGTTGAGTATCATTTCTTTTTTTTTAGTTTTTTTTTTTTTCTTTTTTTTTGTACAGGGTCTCACTATGCAGCCCAGATTTGTAGTGATTCTCCTGATTTCTCCCTCCCTAGTGCTGGGATTACAGGCACACGCCACCATACCTGGACTCCATCACCAGCTCAGTATGCCCAGGAGCACAGCCGGCACTGCATGCAGAGCTAGGGACCGAATCCTGGCCCCTGCGCTCACCTAAGCAACTGTTTAGTCTGCTGAGCTATACTGTCAGCCCTTGAGTATTAATTCTTATGCCATTGGGATTCTGTTAAAAAAAAAATCCTTGCTATGCCTATGTTTCCAATAGTTGTATACATTTTATTTTTCCACAGATTAATATTTGTTTTAAGATTTAGGACTGTGATCCATTTTATTTTAATGTAATACATGGTGAGATATATGGATCTAGACGAAATCTGCTCCTTGTGAATATCCAATTTTCCCAGCATCATTTATCACTGAGACTCTTTTTCATTAAGTTGTTGTTATTAGCTCTTCTGTAAAAGATTAAAGAGCTCTGTGTGCCTAGAGTTGTATCTTTTTCTTCTAATTCATTTCATTGATCCATATACCTATTTTTGTGTCAGTGCCATGCTGTTTTATTCACTGTAGCTTTAAAGTATAACTTCAGGTTAGGGATTGTGATACTGCCTTTTTTGCTTTTGCTATCCAGGGTTGCTTTTTCTATTCTGGGTCCATTCCATATTACTTTTTAGATTCTTTTTTGTGGATCTGTGACAAATTTCAGTGATACTTTGACTTGATTGTATTAAATTTCCATATCAGTTTGGAAATATAGCCACTTTGATTATATAATGTTGCAACTTTAGAGAACTCATTTAAATTTAGGGAGTCTGAGTTGTCATCTATCAAATTTAACAAAAAAGACTTCAGCATTATGACACATACCTGTAACCCTCATACTCCAGTAGGCTGAGTCAGTAGGATCACAAGTTCAAGACTCTCTTGATTAACTTACAAACTCACTGAGACCCTGTCTCAAAATAAGAAAAGGCTGGAGATGTAGTAGCTCAGTGGAGAGGCCCTGCATTCAGCCCCTAGAGCCACAGTGATGATGATGGGTGCTTCCCGAGATAGTGAATGACACGTCACAGTGCAGTTCAGAGAAGATTTCCAGCCACGCCCCTCAAATCCCCAACCACTTGCCATGCTGAGTTACCAGCAGCTCTTCCCTTCCATGCTGATGTATACCGAGTCTGTTTATTTGTATAGGCAGGTTTTAAAATGTGGTGGCCCACCCTTGTTTCTATTCATCACTTCTATTTATTCATTCACACAACACAGACCTATTGCCTGCCTGTCACCTGCCAGTTTCTGTACTCCATATCACCAACAGAGTCCAACGAGACAGAGAAGAAAGTCTCTGCTGTCTCCATCAGAGCAGGACTCCAGCTGAGGATTCAAAAGTATGAAATGGCAGGAGTAGTGTGAACTTGCCAAAATTTCACTCATTCTGTTCTGAAAGAGCTTTTTTTTCAGAAAAATGTTTATTTTTCCAACTACCAGCAAATAGTAGTAGATGTAAATAAGTAGAAAATTTGAGAAAAAACACTAAAGTATGAAAAATATATCTCTCTAATTCAAATACCTAGAAACCCCATGTTTGTTGTAAAGTATTATATTACAATATTTTTCTATTTATATGTTACATATGTTGTGACTGTGGATATTTAAATATGTATATATTCAAATAAAAATTTAACATAATTAAGTCATTTCCTATGTCACTGAAATCTCTGAAAATATGTAGTTTAATGATTCTATATTTATTATTTTTAGTTGCTAAACCAATAAGACATTTTACAAGAGGATTTATGGTTCATTAGACCTAAATCTTTTTTTCATATTTTACCTGACATTCAAGTCAGTTCTAACAAACTAAGTACCCCCTGAATCTCTTGCTTGCATTTTTTCCATGTCACATAATGAACCAGTAATTATCTTTTCATCGGTATATTGTCCAGGATGAATCAGTTACCACACATAGGAAGATGTTAATGATTTGCTAGACTGGACAAAAAGGATTTCCTTTAATTTAGTATAGCATTTTAATATAAGCATTTGATTTTTCGAAAATAACAAAGGCAATTTAGAATTATTGTTATAAATAAGTGTAGTGATTCTCCCAGTATTTCTATTCTACACAGAGTAGCATTTTCTTAATGAACTTACATTGCAACAGAGAATTTTAATCTAAAATTTTGCTCTGACTTACCCTCCCACTCTTTCACAGTAGTAGTATATTTTAATCATTCTTAAGTATCCAGAAAAATAGGTTAATAGATTGGTGTGCCAGGGAAACTTCACATGATTAATTTCTAAGATAATCAGTAAATTGCTACCCTTTCAAGTTTTATTATTATCACAATGATGACAAAGGAGTTTTCTACACATTCTCTTACTCTAATAATTATTCTCTAGGGCAGGTAGAAAAGTATCTGAACTCCTTTACTTTCAGACATGGGAAATAAGATCACAATGACTTCCCCCAAATGGTAAAGCGCTAAAGTCCTCTCAGGCTTCAGCATTTTGTCTTCTACTATTCTACTTTTTCTTGTTCTGCAGTCCTATAATGATGATGGTGAAGATGTCATCATTTTTGCCTTCATGAGAGAAAGACCTCTATCCTAGGGTAGGCCTGAGCATCCAATGCAAATCCTGTATGAGGTAAAGAAATCAATGGGTCTCATAAAGTTCACTGTGCGCAGGTGGATGAGATTCTCCACACCAGTTATCTATGTCATACTCATGTGACAGAGAGACTTGGGAAAGATAAGAAATGAGGCCTATTAGGAATTCTCAGTAATCTCCATGAAGAGTTAATTATTAAAAATCTGTGCTAAATTCTGTCAGGGTGACATCTTTCCTTTTTAGAAAAACAACTTTTAAAAATGTTAACTTGAGAATATGACCTAACCTCACAGGCAAGAAGATACTGAAGTCAGAATCTGGGGACAAATGATACCAGAATTTGCAGAATAAGGAAAAGTGTTTTTGCTCCCAGCTTGGTTTTCTCAGGCCTCACATCCTGGACAGGGCACCTCCAGGATTAGGTTCTGACTTTATCCTGCAGGATAGGAACTGGCTTTTACACTCCAGATGGTGGATGTAGAGCCACTGGGCCAGTGATTTGAAGGCTCACTCACTGAAACTCATTTAGAATATATTCAAGGTCAGAGAACACCATCATTTAAAAGTATAGTATATTGTCTATTAAAATACCTTCAGGCAGGAAATCATTGTGATTTCCTGAGTAAGGCTTTAGAAATCAAATAGCTGTGCATTCAGACTTAAAATCCAACGTCTACTAACTGGTTAGCTTTGGCCTCAGACATGTTTTTGTGCTACTGGGAACTGAACCCATGGCCTTTCCACTGAGCTGGTCTCCCATCCAAGGCTTCTCATCCCTGGTATCCCATCCCAAGCCATCTCCTCCATTGGCCTCCCATGGTCCTAGTATTAAGGAACATTCTACCATTCCCAGTCAGAAAAGTTTATGATAGTTCAGTGCTATCTTGAAAGTCTTGAGAGATATATTCAGTTATCTTTGGATATAAATATTTAAACATCTTAAAATACTATTAAAACTTGCCATTTGCTTACAAAATACTATATGGCCATGAATAGAATGGAATAGAACACAACACAGCAGGACATAATATAACAGACTAACCAGATATAATGATGAACTTTCATGAGTCTCTTTAAACAAGGGGCCTTGCAAACCACATTGACAGTGATCCAGGTTGATAAATTCATGTCTCAAAATCTATCACATAAGATATATCATCAACCTTTAGTGTTGCTTATGATAAAATATAAAATAGTGAATCATGCAACTTTTTGGGCAAAATAAGATAATGCATACCGTGACACAGAAGGAACTTGATAATGGCAGTTTTCTTTTAAATCTCTTCCCACTTTGTCTCTGGGCCTAGCATTCTACAATCAACAGGAAAGTCTGAGCAATGATGAAGTATGCAGAATCAGGAAGAACAGAGTCCGTTCCATACTGTGTTTGTCTGGCTCCTTCTGATCCGTGTATGCTAAAGGTTCCCCTAAGGTGGTAAGCCATTCAACTTAGATGGGAATTACAGGTTTTCAGAAAAATAGGCAGCCCTTTTGAATCAAGGATTCGGCCTCCAAACAGATTAAAGTTTAACAATTCCTATTATTCTTATAAATTTATCTTTCCTTGACAAGCTTCTAAGATCAGTGAAGCAGGTCATCACCGTCTTTCTCGGCTGTGCTGTGTCGTACCACATGCTTATTGGCCACTCTGAGTCGCACAGATGCATTTCACTTCACTAGTGACCAGGTGAAAGAAGTAAAAGAGAGAATTTTCAAAAACTACAAGGTAGTATAACCGAGAGAAATCATTTTCCACTCACTAATTAGCATTTCCCTCTCCTAAATGAATATTATATTTTTCTCTCACAGCAGTGGGAATCACAATAAGTCTTCCACTGAACTGAGAGCTTAGAAGCTATGAGAACAAAATGTACAAAAGTCTACACCATCAACATAGCCGAAATCCAAATATAGAATTTAAATAGAGGAGGATGCAATGTATTTTAAATTGTTTCATCTGTTCCCATTTTATTATAACTTATTCCAGAATTTGCTTTCTCACAAGTTCATTGAATTCCTTCTGGCATTAGAAAATAAATTTTGAAGATTTGAATTAATTCATGATTCTACATTTATAAAATAACATATTTAAAGACAACTCCATAATTAATCAAAACTAATTTTGAAAACGACCACCAGTAACTTTTTCGGACAGCCATGGGATTTTTGAATTCGCAGCATCCAGGGCCAGGATTTATTGTCTTGTTAAGCGGCAGTTGTGATCTCAGTTATGCTCTCACCAGAGTTCTAGAGTCCTTTGCAGCTCCCAGCACCACGTAGCCCTCGTACCACTATTTCCTGCCAGGTCCTCAGTCCTTGGTGTGCAAGAGCATCCCATCAGAATTCATTTATTCATGCTTGCTGAGCACTAATTTGTCAGCGTCTGCCACTCTGTCCCAACTTATATCAGTCAGTCCTTACTAGAGAAATGGGTTTAATGTAAGATATATGAATACAGTAATAGAAGAATTTCCAAGATTCGCTTACAGTGGCTGTCCATGAAGTCTGGAGTGGCAGAGTGCACGTGGGCTGTCTGTGTGCTGGGGGGCCAAGGGACCCAGTTGAAAGCTGGAATCACTGAAGTGTCCTGTATAAGTCCATATCAGGAGGCCAAGGGGAAGCCAGGAGATGACATACAAGGAGAAGGTGAAGACTGGAGCTCCTCTGAAGAAACAGAAGCAACCTTCCTTCTTCATTTCCCTTTCATGCCATTCAGGTGACAAACCTTCTCAGTGAGACTCTTCTGTCTTCAGTAAATCCTTTCAGCCACATCCAGTTTAGTTGGGCAGTTCCTACTGCAGCTGACACGATCAGTTAACCACACACACCTGCGGTTACACTGCAGTAAGTATCACCTGGAGACTACCATCACCTACAGGTTTTGATTCTTAATCCTTCCCTGTCAAAATCTACCCCCTGGGATTGCCATTCTTTTGCCATGCAATGCCACTGAGGCTGTGGTCATGTTACTATCACCAGACATTTCTGTACATAAAAACATATGGCAGGGTAGGGATGCCTCCCCTCTCCCCAGGTTTATCTGTTCAACAGATCTGGATGTACTGCTTTGTAATCCAATGTTTTTAAAAGATGTTTTCCCCTACTTTGTACTCGTACATTTAAACTCCCACTCTCTGTAGAACTCAGGCATACATAAATGGTATTAAAATTATAGTGAATGTTGAATTTTTTTAAAAAACAGTATTACAGTAAAGAGAATATTGTCATTAATCTGCCCCAAATACTCCCTCTCCCTCAGAAAGCAGCTATCTCATTTCTCTCTCTGTGTCTCTCAGAAAGCAGCTACCCTATTACTCTTTCTAAGCATCATGGCATGTCCTTTGTTTACACTGTTCACTCAATCTGGGTGTGTGACTTCTGACTCTTCCTTCAAGTCAAAAAGGCCAGTTAAAAGATTTCCAGAATTGCTTCAGAAAGTAGCAAGGATGGTGGTATGAATGTTTTCAAAGCAAAGGGGAATATCCTGGGTGGGGTGAGGGGGTTAATGGCACTGTATGTTTTACTGTAATATATTGTTAAAGTTTAAACACACTGTATTTTTCAATCGCACCTCATATTCATGTCATGTAGTTGTGAGACAGATCTATCTATGTGAGAGACCCCACACTGTACTTGGCTTCTCTGTTGGGTAAGGCCTGCTCCAGGGGCCCAGAGTCTTGTTGCCAGGCAACTTGGTCTTTCAGAATGAGAACTCTCCCAAGGGAACCCTCAATCCAGAGTAAGCAGCAAACAGACTCCTGGCAGCTCCTCCCACCAGTTCCACAGACATGCCCAGGCATGACCCGGTCTCTCTTGTAGCTAAATTGAAATTCTTCATTACATTAATTGAAAAGATCAAAGATTACTCCTTCTACCTTGAATTAGTGAGATATTTTATGTATTAGATATATAAAGATAAAAAATGTAATACTATAATCTTATCTTCATTTAGAACACCATCCCCAACTCTCTTCAAACTAGTCTTAGACATTCATCTTGGATAAAACTACAGCATAACAGAAGCTCGAAGAAATTAAATTGCTTTTTTTCTGCGGAGCATTGTAATTGTCTTTTTCAACAGTTAAACCTGAAACAATAGCTCTGAATGATATTTATTAAGAATGTTGAAGTTTCAAACATTGTGTTAAGTGTTAGAGCTACTGGTAAATCCTATATCATCCCTAAAATCTTGTAGCTACAAACCAGAAGTCTGTGGAACTCAGTGACAAACTTAGGTATAATATGAGATCATTCATGCTGCAGTAGATTATTTGAAATCCAAAGAAAAAAGCAGTGACTCAACCTTTATAGAAGTTTATTGATTTATAGAGTAGAATCTCAAACTGCCCTCTGATCCTCACCTTTGAAGTCTGAGGCTTCCTTCATAGTGGTCAAGCCTATTTATTGTAGTACTGACTATATTTTCATAATTACACAAACTGCTTTTTATTCCCACACTCAACTGGGGTCAAATCTAATTTTTAAAGTAGGTATTAATATCTAGGTTATCCAAAACATTCAGCATCTCTTACTCAGTGAACAATCTTGCTGCAGGATGAAATACTCACACATAAGGCAGCCTGACCCAGGGATAAGCCTTCCATTTCTAATGAACTTAACATTACAATATTAATTTCCTGGAGCACAGATGAGACAGATATCAACCAAATGTCTTTAATTTTAAGTTAAAATGATGCACAACCTTTGTGGCCATTTCAGGAATGAAAAGACACATAAAGGAGCACTTATTTCTCTATGAACAATCAGAATACTCAGAGGTAACACTTTTCCATGGTCACAGTGAATAAAGACAACAAAAGAAGTTTCTTTTGTTTTCAACAAAACATCCAAGACATCTTACAACAACAGCTGGGTGCCAGACTAGTCTGAGTAGAACAGGGGACATTGGTAAAATGCTATCACTAGGTAGTGGGAGACTGAGCATTAAATTAAACAAATGAATATGTGAATTGTAGATGATGTGAGTATCATGCCTGATTTAGTCATATGTTGCTTCTGTAATAAGTCAGAAGAGGCAAATAATATGCTTTTATCCTAAACTTGTTTTCAGGTATGTCATATCAAGGGAAGTGAACTTACTAGTTTGGAAAGAGATCATTTTCATTTAAAAAGGTGCTCCTCTTAAAGGGCTTTCTAGTATAAGTCCTGTGAGATAGACATCTTCATAAAATAAGATGGTGGAGGGAAGTGATTAACACCAAGCTCCAGCATTAGGCAAATCTTGGTTGATTTACAGCACCAACATCTGCTGGTTGAATGACATCAGGCACCATGTTTAACACAGCAGAGCTTTAGTTTCTCATCTGTAGTGTAGGCATAATATCTGCCTTATAGTAGTGCTGAGAAGTTAATAGAAGAGATTTACCTAAGTGTCAGCACTGCACTAGGCCCAGAGCTATAAAACAGGAATCAAGTTTGGACTTCACTGCTCCCTGTTGGATGTCTGGGCACATAGTGTTCATAACAAATGCGTTAGTACAGGTGTTGAAACATAGCCAAAGCCCGGGCGATCTGGATGCTGTCTTACTTCATACCATGTGTCAACTTAACCATCAAGTCTACTTCTTTCGACCTCCCAGATGCTCCTCTGCACTATCTGCTAATCTCCATCTTCCTTGCCACTAAGCCATAGTATGTCCTGATTATCAGCACTCATCTAAAATTTTACCTTCATCTCCAAAACTCAGTTTCTTTTCCCTCTTTCTCTTTTCCTTCCTCCATTTCTTTTCTCCTTTCTGCCTCCAATCTAATGTCTTCATACCTTGTCCCCAGAAATAATTTTATAAATCCCATTTCTAGCATGTTGCTCTTTTTATTAATTGTCTCCGGCACTGACACAGTGACCACCAGGACCCTACTTCAAACTTTAGTCCCAGGCAGCCAAAGTAGCCTTGTATTTGGATTTGTTTCCACAATTCCACCTCTACTTGCACTTTCCACATCAACTAGGAAAGGCTCTTTCATTTGGCTTGTTTCTCAGGAAAAATCCTTTGAAGTCGCAACTTTTATCTCATACTCTATTGGGTGAGCAGTAAACTTTTCAAACCTGGGTAAACTATAACCTTTGGAGATCAGTTGAGTGTTCTGTGCTGTTATGGAGCTTTGCAATGTTATTTTCACAGTACCTTTAAGTCTCTATTAAAAAGATTACTGAGTATCAGCCCTAAACAAAATGATCTCTCTCACACATAATATTGCCTTACAATATCCATTTAAGGTTATTTGCCTCCTATTGGAGGCAGTAAATTTTTCTCTAAGATACACAGTAATATGCCAAAAATTGCTGAACACCTACATGGCAAAGTTGGCAATAACCAGTCACATTGTAGTTCTTTATTAATCTCCACAACTGGAATGTGTTCTCTCAAAACCCTGCTGTGTGTTACTCCACATCATATAGGACAGTCATGTCTAGGCTGATCCTTGTCCTGAGTGACTCCACTTTGGAAATCAGCTCTTGGCTCCTTTTGAGTGCAGAAGTGACAACAAAGAGACTTGCTAATGTTTGTGCAACAAGATGTCGTGCACACTAAAGTTATTAAGAAAAAAAAAAACATAGATGCAAAGTACAATCACAAGTCCAGACTGATACACGAGTCGTGCTAACAGAAAGGTGTCACCTACATACTTACCAGATTGAATCAGGGGCACACAGCCACATGATGTACAAAGTCAAATCAGAGAAGAACAGGCTTGCAAGCTTATGAGATGCAAGAGACAGATCAGAGGGGCAAACTCCTCACCTGGGTCATGTAAGAGAAGGGGTAGCCAACACTAGTGCTTGGCAGCAGCACACGCCTAACCATCACCTCCTGGGTCCACCTCCTGGATCCACCTCCTGAAAGAGTTGGAGAGTTGAAAGATGCAAATCTGTGGCTGGCTTACTCACCCATCTGTCTCAGCTCCACCTTCTCCATTCTGACTTTGAACTTGTGTTCTGAACAAGTTCTGTGCTCTCATCAAGCTCCAAACTCCACCCAGTCTGTAATCTCATCTGACCACCAGCAGTGACTTTCCCTCTCTCTCAGGCTCTCTCTTTTCGCTTTCAGTTGTGCCTCTTCAATCTTGTAGTCTATGTCATTATTGTTGTGCAAAGTGTTCCACCTAACTTGAGCCTTACTTGTAATTAAGAGTAGAACAAAAGAACCTGTGACTGCCTGGATGTGTTGATGAAGTGAAAGGAGGATTCAGCCAGTTAAAGATGATACAATCAATGTAGCTCCTAAAAAGACAAATTGTGGGAAGACATAGACATTTCCAGTTTATATTAGTGGTGTAGTTCACTCATGACAAGGATTATCTATGTTCAGATGAGATTGTTTTATTCTTCATATTGCCCAGTATTGTGGATATTCCACATACTCCATTCACGTATGCTGAACAAAAGACTCTGAATGAATCTTCTCCTCTGTTTTGGAGGACCAGAGGACAAGCTAGAATCAGTTCTCAAACATCCAATGGGCTCTTAATGTGGCTGTGGCTACTTGATGAATCAGAGCCTGGCTTCCTTCACAGCTTTGCACTGGGGCAATAGCTGTGTTGGCAAACTGAATGCCTTGGTGCCTTCTCTCTTAGCTCATCTGTTGCACTATCTTTAGATGCAGTCTTATTCATAAACAGGAAGACAATGATGTGCTATCTCTTGGGAAGTCATTTTCTACTTGTCCAGTCTCCCTCATTTCCATCCCGAGACAATTCTTCCTCACACAGCCCCACCCAGCAAGCTATCAGCCCTTCTTTTCCTGAAGCAAGCAAGTGAAATGGAACCAGAGACAAGTTCCCAGAGGACAGCTTTTCTATCCAGCTGGAACAGACTGCCAAGCAATTTTGTGAGTTCAGGGCTTCGGTTTTTCATGTTTGAAAAACAAAGTCTGTATCCCAAATGGGAATACTAAGCCTCAGATTTGATGCAGTCTTGCAAAAGTGTGAGCACCTCAGCATCTGACCGAATCCTCTGTTTGCTAGACAAACTGCTGCTTCAGCCCCCTGGCATCACTGGACATGTGTATGTGTGTGTGTGTGTGTGTGTGTGTGTGTGTGTCTATGTCCATGTGTGTGTGTGTAGGGGGAGGGGATATGGTTGCTCTAGGTCCCAGAGAGCAGGGTTTCACTGTCTCCATCAATGTCCTCAAGGTTCAGTGGCCACACACAGTGGTTTTGGCAGTTACCTCAATGCAGGCATCTCTTAAAATGATTTTGTACGTGCAGAGCTGCTGGGTGCCTATTCTTAGGGAAGGTTTCTTAGTCAACAGCTGTTATGCTTTGTGTCAGGATATCCTCCCGAAGCTCATGCAGCCATGGAGTGAGACTCTAGACTGTTCAATTGACCTATGGCTCAATGCTGGGATTGTGGACGCGAGTGGTACACACACCCCGGGGTACGTAGCTTGTGTACAGTGGAAGGGAGGAAAAGAGGCTTGCTCTTTTTTCTCCTCCTTTTTGCTCTTGCTGCTTTTGCTTTTTCCACTGCCACAGACTGTTGTCCTCTTCCATGTGCCACTCTACCTTGGAGCCATCTGGGTATGGACTAAAACCTCCACAAACTGTGGGCTAAGTAAACTTTTCTTTCCTTAATTCTGGGTGTCAGGTATTTTGTCTCAACAATGAGAGAAAAGTAACCAAGACATCCATGTTGCCTGATCTAATTTGGAATAGTCAAAGTTTTCCTGCACTGTCCACCAGCATATGACTTAAATGATGAACAAATACAGCCTATTATATGTTTGCTCTGCTTTTGCAGTTGTGCATGGTCAGACTCTAAGGCATGATTCTTCAGCTGAGCTATTATGAGACACATAATTATATTAAGCCATAAGGCAAAGAAAAAAAAGTGTCATAACCTTCCTAATCTGTGAAATCTTTCATCATTTACCAAGCACCAGTTTCTTAAAATTGGTGAGTACAGCACATTGGCAAAACCCAAAGTCCTCTAAAGGAAATTGGGATTGCTTGGAGATCTTGCGGTGATGCAGAGGTGCAGAGTAGAGAGGAGTGAAGCGGAGTATTGGGCATGTGACGGGGGGACCATGCACAATGACCTTGAAATCCAAATTAGCTCCTGCTAATTGACGGAGCTCACTATCATTCTCATTACTGGATTTATAAAAATGTTTTCTTCTCGGGGAAAATGAAACAGCTCCTTTGGGTGAGCTCTGTTCTGAGTGACTTTGTTCTCCCATGTTTTGGTGTAGCTAAAGTAGAGGGCTGGGTACAATCCTGATGGAGGAACTTAAAATCCCACCTTCTGAAGATATGGCCTCTGTTGGTTCCCCAGGGGACCTTTCCACAGGCAGAGCAGGGCCAAGCAGAGCTGGCAAGGTTCCTCCATCTGGAAAATTGTCTCCTATTCTTTGCCAGCCATAAGAAATTTGCCATTGAATTAATATGGAATATTTATTAACTACCTAGTATATGTTACTGTCCTATGCCCAAGATGATATGCAATAATTTCATTTAACGAATTCTGAACAGTGACGAAGACTCAGGCACATTAATTGGGCCAAATTAAAAGGGATGTGAATCTACATTCCTCTGGTTTCTGAACATGCTCTTTGTGACACATCTTCCCTTTACATAACGTTGGTAAAGGCCAGGGAACACTCCGTAGTGTGTATTAGCTTCCAAAATAGCCACTATGAATTTTCTGTGGGGTACTAAAGTATGGGTAGCCTAGTGATCTAGTAACAGCGGATGAGCTGCCATTTCCTGTTTTCAATTTTCATTTCACTGGTTGGGCAGTTGTGAGCAAGCTCCACCATTTCACATACTCTCATGCTTCAAAGAGAAAACCAGCCACCATCTAAGTGGCCTTTCTGAATCTTGGATCATGGCACACACCTGGTCTGGAAACACAGAAGATTGGATCTCATAGATTTAGCTGTTTACAAGGTGCTTATTCATATCTCAGAAGCAATCTGGTGCTTTTTAGGTTAAGAATTTGTGGTCAGAAACAAAGCAGTATCTGCTCTGCTGGTTGCTATTCACAGTGTTGGTTGGCATCCAACCACACTGGATGATCACTGAACAGGCAGTGTCGGAGGCCACTGAGTCAGATACTGACAAGCACAGAGCATGGAGGTGTTGGAGAACTCTCACATCAGCACCAGCGACACTTATTACGCTAGAATTTTCAATTCAGTTCTAAAAATATTTTCAGTCTGTCTTTCTGCTCAACTTAAAGTTGCATAACATTCCATAGAACAGCAGGCAACTGTATCATCTGGCTAAAACTAGTTAAAGTTAAATAAGATTATACTCCTAAACTTCAGCTTCCTCAATTGAGAGTTAGCCTTAGGATTGCCAAGATAAAGAAACAAACAAAGGCTGTAGTTTCAAGAAAACACTTGACAGACATACTTTAACAAGTAAAGGCTACACTTCAAGACTGGATAAGTTATTGGCAAAAAAGAAATCTTATATAATAAAAAGGAGCTGTCCTACTTCATTCTTGCAACTAGGTGTACTGAACCTGCCTATTAAATAGTTACCTATAAAATGTCCCTCAACATTTGTTCTTGAAAAATAGCTATTTATGATGACAAATGACATATTCTATTGACTTCTATGGTACATTGATTTCATATATATCTTAATCTGTACATTTGAGGTCTTCTCATGTGCATTTCTGCCTGTATTTTTTTTTTTTCTTTTTACAAAGGATTGGGGACTTAGGTTTATTTTAATGCAATAGCTGAAGTCTTTTTTGTAAGATTGATCCTAGTAAAAAGCATCAAATTAGAAAGCTTCATTTTCAGGTTTTTGCAAACAAGTGGGAAGAAAAAAGGTGGAATAGAGAGGAAAAGTTAATCTTAAGTAATTCTTATGTAAGTGCTGGGTAGAAAGAAAGCCAAGAACAAGTACTGAAGTTGTATGCTACTCATATGTTCATTGGAAAATCTGGGCTTCCATCCTTTGGATGCTGACTCAGCGTTTTGGGTTTTGTTGTTGTTGTTGTTGTTTTGCCAGCCATTGAGCAAGTTTGGTTCTAATCATATTTTTAAAACATCTTTTAAGCTACTCTTCCATTGATTTTGCTTTAAAGCCCCTGAACTCATCTAGATTTTTCTTGTACTTGTCAACTCATAAATATCTTGGGGTGTCAGTGATTTGTTTTCTAAACATCCAGTAACTATGACGCTGTTGGTACTGTGCTAGGCCCTTGATATACACAAATAGTGCAGTGACTCTGCCCTCAGAGAATGCATGCTGCACTGCCGGAGGAATTCCAACCTGTTCCACATAAGCTGAGGGACAGATAGAAAGTACTGTGTTGAAGAACAAAGCACAAAGGAAAAACACCTAATGCCCAGAAAATTGCCCCTGATTCTGAGAGCCAGAAACTTTCTTTGCCCAAAGAAAGAGTAAAAGAAGTTTTTCAGGAAGATAAATGGCAATGGGAGTTCCCATAAAATGAAAGGCCCACCTAAGAGCAGGGACAGGTAGCAAGAGCAGTAGTGTGTCTTCGGCTACATGTGAGTGGGTACAAGTTCCGTGCAAGATGATTTAAGATAAAGCATTAAATATTATTGAAAGAAAGGGCAGGAGAAATGTTCCTCAGTTCCCTTTAGATCTTGACTAGCTGAAGGAAGGAACCTTTTTCTATTTTCCAAATGTGTGCTTCCATCTTGTTCATGTTTGCTGATCTCCCTTTTAGCCAGAAGCAGGTTTATCACTCAGAGACTTTAGTAAGCAACAGTATATTGTTGAAACTGAATTAACACTGTTTCATTTTTATTGTATTTATTTTTACAGTTTCATATTAATTATGGCAACTCATTGAAGTTTTCCATTCACAGCATTAATACAAAGTTTTATTTGAAATGACTTTATTTTAGTTAAAATGCAGTTAATTAAAAAAGTTAATATGCCAAAAAATATTACAGGGGACACATGGCAAAAAACAAGTAGTTGGTGTGCTGAAGGACTCGGGCTTGATGACGCCGCTATGGTAGATGTGAGAAACAGAACTTTGTGAGATTGGCATGAAGGATGAGAGTGAAAGATGAAGTGGAGGCCAGACGGTGATTAAACTCAGTTGAGGAGCCATGGAAGATTTTCAAGGAGACGGTTATGATAAGCTGTGCAAGTTGGAGTCTTCCAGAAGAAAGTGAAGAAGGGCTCAGAGGAGCTGATGGCACACATCAGTGAGGAGGCCTATGATAGGAACTATAAGAAACGATGAGAGCATGCATGGAGGAAGAAGCAGCAAGGACGTGGAGGTGATGGAATCGTGTGACAGATGAGTGACACAATCACCCGTCACCTATTAGATGTGGAGGGGGAGACCTGCAATATTGCTAAGGTCTGGGTTGGTGAGTGGATAGATGACATGTGGCTCTATGGTTCCCATGGGGGGAAATATTTGCTCATGATGATTTTGACCCTGAGTGGAAACCTCTACCTCATTAATTCTGTGCTAACATCAGAATGGAAAGAATTCAAGGTTCTTTCATTTTTCTGGCCAGAGATTTAACTCCTCAAAGTAGAGTGGCCTCCAAAATGTGTGCTGAGGCTAGCTTTGTTTTGTGTTGTGAAAGAGAAGTTGTTGATCAAACAAATAAATAATGGGAAAGATACAATGCCATTTGACTACGCCCTACAGTTTTCAAGAGGACCTACAACTAATCAGGAAATATTCCTCACTAAATAAAATTACTTTAAATCTCCACAAGCCCAATCATCTCTGCCTCAGTTTTTGTGAGTTCAGATGCCATTTTACTGACACACAATGAATGCCCTCCTTTAAGGGCTATAGTACAAAAACTTGACACATGGGCAATGTGGAGTGAACATCAGCTTGTCTCTTTTGGAACTAAGAAAGGGAAGAGCTGGGGAAAAAGAGCTTTACATGTTACTTATTTTGAGAGTGGGCGAATCTGTGGGGAGCTCTTGTGCAAGGGCAGAATCTTCTAATTTGGAGGATGTGGTTGCAGGCAATTGGGAGCTGGTAACAAGTGTCTTTTATTTGTGGCTTTTCCTTTTCTTTATTCTTCATAGCAGAGGGAAGCTAGAACTCATCTCATTAGTCGCAAAAATGTTTGCCAATGAGGCCCTTTTATCTGAAGAGGAAAGGTTCCATGTCTCCACTGGAAGGAACTGGAAGGGTGCTAGACAGCCTCCCTGGCTTGAGCTTCCCACACCTGGTGAAGATTCCTGGGTGCCTCTCACGGAGGTAAAAGGTCCTCTTATGAAAGCCAAGGATGAGATGGCAAGTGTTTCTTAACCTATGACAATCATTGGAAAGATACAAAGTTTACACTAGAAGATTTCTTGCAAAAATAAGGAAATATTTCTTTGCATTATTTTTATAGTAGCTACTGTTATGATTGTCCTCAGTAATGTTGCTTTTTTTTTTTTTTACAGGAAATAGAATAGGTATCAGACTAAATTAGATTCCTTGGCTGTTAACAATACCTGATGATTAATATGAACATAAATTACCTATCCCTTCATCAATAAAGAATGAAGTTCTAAAGAATTTTATCTAAATAGTTAAATCTGTAAGTTATTAATTGCATTATATTCAGAAAATGAGCAAATAATCTGGCTTTATTCATGAAGAGAAGAATGACAGACAGATCACAGGACTGGATGGTGGGCATCAGTAAGCTGTGGGGCTTCTTACATCTGAGAACTAATTCTCTGCTCTATGCAGACCTTTGCATTAATGATAGCTTTTTGAGGGAATGTATATCTGTTTGAAACTTGCGGGTAAAAACTAGGTAAACAGTTGTGCACAGACATATGCTGTTAGGTGAAGGGCATTGTTTTTGATGGTTCTATCAGATGTTTGCGATGAAGTTTGAAAGCAGTGCCATGAAAATGCCACAAAAAGTCATGTTTCTGTAAATTTCTGAAAGAATACTGAAACCTCAGTGGAACAGACCAGTAGAAATTAGGGAATGGACACAGAATCCTGTGGTTACATGGGAAGCCACTGTAATGCAAATGCATTATAAAATACATAAAATTATTTACACTACAAATTGAAAGGTTCTTTGGTGAGTATGTTTTTCAACATATAGTTGTTACTAAGTAACATTTGCTTACTGGCACTAGATTGGAGACATGGTAAAATAAGGTGACTTCATCAGTTTGGAACACAGGGCACTTCATTGGAAACTAAGGAAATTAGGTTCCAAAGCTTAAGCATGTAGAGGCGAAGGAGAGAGGAGAGGCAGCATTTGAATTCTCATGATGTTAGACATCTTTTAGTTCTCTGTGTTCAAATTTAGTCCTCACTTGGCTAGATAGATACTCAGAGGTCAGGAAGTAAATGAGAGCAGGAAATGACCCAAATTCACAATGCTGAAAGGTAAATCTAGTGATCTAGCCCCAAACTTCTCCTCTTCACTAGAAGATGCAATCTATACAGTGAATTGTGGAGTCATTCACAGCTACATTCTGTCTCCTTAGAAAGCTGAGTTTAGGGAAGGATCTACATAGTTGGGAAACCAAGAAAATTAGGTCCCAGAATACCTCTAAGCTACTGCCAGAGGGCTGTGATTTTTCTCAGGAACAGACTTGGTTTCAGATGTAACTTACAGGTGCTATATGATGGAAATTGAAAATAAAAGACAAGTTTGCATTGGGAAAGGGAGGGGAGTAGCTAAAGAACCATGCAAATTATATACAAGAAACCTAGGTACAAATATTCCTTCTATAATTGCCTAGATATATGAGACTTTCCCCCTTCTTGAAAATAAATTTGTCTCATCACTTATCATGTCATGAGGTAAAGGCTGTTTTGAGCTATAAACATTATAAATATTATAAAACACTACATATGATTCATTTTCTTTATCTTAGGAAATTATGCATCTGATATTAAAGATGTTTAAATCTACAGAGGTAATTATTTTTCTTTCTGGCATGCTATATTTATGCCAGAAAGAGATGTCTTTTCCTCTATCAAATTTTGTCCCTAGCAGACCAGCTGAAAAAAAGATGCTGGGTGGAGCTATTACTCTGTCCTCTGTGTCCTCTTTGGGACTTACTGGCCTCCTTTCCCTCAGCTGTGTTTCAAAGGATCAGACAACTCATGATAGTTACCTCCAATAACACAATCTTTATCCTGTGGTGGCTGATGTTTTCAAGAGAATTGTGATACTCATCCAAATATTTGTCTTAAGGTGAACCTTCATTCTTCTCTATACCATTTCCTCTACATATGCGTTTGCCTCTTATATTATGATGGCTTAGTAACCAGTTTTAGCCTAAATTCCTAAAGTAGTTGCTTCAAAGGAGAGGAGAAGGTCCCTGTCAAGTGAAGTTCATAACCAGCAGCTCATCAGGGATACTGAGCTACAGGAGGACTGTTCAGGGGATGTCCACAGGAGCCTAAAGACATAGCAGGGGAGCGTACAGCTACTTTATCTGGAAATAACAAAACTCAGCAATACTGTGGCTTCCTAAAGAAAGTTTTTGTCTTCCACAAGCTGAAAGCATTTTCTATGCCCTATGACACTATGCTTTTGTTGTATTCATTTCCATAAATTTGCTCAGTTTCAGAGAGGACAAGTCAAAAGTAGAGTGCAAATCAACTCTGAGATCATCAAAAATTTCTACTCAGTCCAGCATCTTAAGTGTCTGGGTTTCAGATCTGCTTCATCTCACTCCAGAGTCCTGTGATCAAGTCATTGGGTCATTATTATCAGAACAGAGCAAAGAAATCTGATGAATGGTAGAAATGGCAGGTTTTCTGCAAGTTTGTAAAACAGGCTCAGTTTTGGTTTTTCAGGGCCAATCATGAGTAGAAAATAATAATAATAATAATAATATCCAGATATTTAATTTTTCTTAAAGTGAATCTTCATTTTTTCTATAGCAACTTCTTCTACATATGTCTTTGCTTTATATGTCAATATAGCTTAGGTAAGCAATTTTAACTAAAATTACTAAGACAGCTGCTTCTAGCTTTGAATGGGGAGCCAGAGGGGTTGCAGACAGCCTCAGGAGAAAATATCTTAATTTTTAATTCTTAACTATTCTGTATAGTCTCTGATATGCTGCATGGTCAATTGACTCCATAACTAACAAATAAGAGAATTAATTTGTTGGCTAAAACCTACTACTGTATTTTAGTCTCCTAGACACAAACTTGTTTGGAAATGATGCCTGTAGAACTACCACTACATGGTAGAAATTGCATTCTTCCTTGGAAGTGGACTTTGATAAGGAGCCCCAGATTACACTCAGTCCCCAAAGGAAATCACTGCATGGTCAAAGGATGAATGATTTATGCCCTATATCCTACCCAAGCGTTTACATCTGAGATAAGTACTACATAGATATCTATTAAAATATGGCTTTTGTTTACATTAACTACAATAAGAAAAATAATGTCTTCATTTCTATGCCAAGCCTTAGAATGTGAGAAATGTTTCACACACAAGTACCTCCTTATCAGCAAGGTGAATATCATTTGTTTTTTTTTTTAATTGTATCGATAGAATAAGGGGTATGAACTCAACCTAAGTTTATCCTTTTTAAAAAAATGCTGACCATTGATAAGTTGTGGGCCTGACAGAAAGTAAATTTACTGAAGCCACAGGGAAAGTCAGCACAGGTGCCTTTCGGGCGACTGTGACCACGCCCCCATCTGAACCACAATAATACTTTTTCTTTCTCCCTCCGATTGAATGGGAGTGCTGCACTGACATTTCCATTGGTCAGAAGAAATTTCTGGCTGTCACTGCAGAACATACAAACAACCAAGATCCAGGCTGTCATACCCTAAAAGGTTTCTATCTGATGTTGCAGTGTATAGGGAGGGAATACAGTATGAATTAGGAGGCAGACGGACCAAGGACAGGCAGTGTGGCAAAGGCAACAGACAGACAAGATGGTCATGGGTCCGTGGAACACATCCCTAAGTTAGAACAACTGTTGCAGAGAGACAGAGGTGCTGATCTAACAGACTGGAGCATTTGTCTGCCGAGCAACACACCCAAGTCTCCACAGAGTAGTATTTTTTATTGCAGTATGACTTTCTTGGGAAATAAACAAAACTTTAAATAAATCACAATTACTTATTGCTTAGTATTTTGGATAATAAATTCTTTAGTTTATCAGTACCTCACGGCCTTCAAATGTGCATTCATCAAATAGTTGCAGTTACATATACATTCTTTCTCCTGAACAATAAATTATTTTTAAAAAGGAAAAGGTACATAATTTTAAAGCAAAGAAAACATAATTTTTGACATTTATCTTAAACTTATATGAAAACAATTCTCTCTATGTTAGACGTTTAAATATAAATAATAAAGGACATTATGTTATTTACAATGTTACACAGTAAGCTGAGTGTAAAAACTGACATTAACTCATAAAGACAGTAAATGATTTAAGAAAACATCCAAGTAATGTACAATATGTATTTACAAATGAATATATAATAGAATGTGTGATATGTGGCTATTTCCTTTTGTCTGCAGTCTTTGCAGTGTCTCATGCGTCTTGGTGGACAAAAAAGTCTCTGGCTGGTGTGAGACAGCCAGTACTCAAAGGTAAGACCAGGCTTTCTTTATTTTTACCAATGTGAGCCATGCACCCTTCAACTTCAGGCCAAAAAAGGAACTGTTACTGAGCAAGTTACCCTGGGTCAACTCCCATCGACATCATGACAGTCACAATGAAGCAAGAAAAGGTGGCATATTGCTGTTTGGGACACATTCACCTACACAGAGTACTATTTTGTGGTAAGTGGTAGGCTGTCCACCAGCAGTCTTGGGGGGAGAAAAGGCTATAAGGAAAGCAGGCTAGAAAAATTAACCTTGAGGAAGAAAAAAGGAGTTTTGCATATAGTATGTTTCACTGGATACTGTCTGAGGGCTATGATTCTGGAAACAAAGTTGCTGTCAAACTTCTCCACAATTTCTACTCAAAAATCAAGGCAGATTTCCTTAGGCTGGGGCCACAGGTTTAGACTGCTTTGGTTTGCTAGGGCAGCACCCAAATTTATAATTAGGGATGCTTGTGGGTAATGTGGCAACAAAGCATTAGATGCCCCTGGAAACACACATTGGTGACAGCCCCAGGGAGCCCTGAGTGTACAACTGGCCTCTCTGATCACAAGCAACTCTTGCTCTGTCCATTGAAAGGCTGCCTTAGCCACTACACCACATGTATGAGTAATCAGAAGCTGGCTGGAAACAAATTTCTTTTTATCTATTTGCAATTTGAAAATTTATAGTGATTTTCATACTGAGGAAAATGTTCCTGAGCAGAAGTGAATATTTATTCTTGAAAATTTTCAGATTGGGCTAAATGAATAGCCCAAATGCCCAAAGAAATTGAAACAGAATGTTCAGGGTTTTAAGATAATGGTAGGAATTTCTCTATTGAAATAGTGAAGGATGAGTCAAGGCTTTCAATGGCAAGGTTGGAGTAATTGAGAGAGCCGCTTCAAACTCATGGTCTTCTTCCCCAGGCCATGAGCAGATTCGTTTCTGTACAACTAGGAGATCAGTGCAAACTGACAGGGGCTCCTCTGTGTAGGTTAGAAAACAAACTAGAACTGTAACGATCATGGAGAAAGTGGCATGTGAACAGTGACAAAAGACTAGGGATACCAAACGCTGACAGTGACTTCAAGGACCTGCAGATGAGCTTCTCAGTGGATTGTAGAAACATGAAAACCAGTAGGAGTGCAAAGACTTTGACTCACTACATTTTTCTTCTCAGACCTACTGGCTTGTCCTTTCTTCATTCTGATTTGTAAAATAAAGATTTGGTGAAGAAAGACGTTCACTTCACTTGCAGACAAGAAGCAATTACACCCCCACCCCTTGACTCTGTGAACCCCCCACTAGCCTGTTTCCTAGTTTTGTGCCATGGCCCCTAAGAGGCCACTTGTAACCCAGGCAAAGCTCTAGCTGGCTTGACAGGTATCAGGCAGGCATCAAATGGGTTCTGCATTACAAATTTTTCTTCTTTTCCTTCAATTAGCAATTATTTCAAATGTTAATACCAATAGGCCCTCTCTGGATTTATAGTCACAAGAGAGCATGCAAACTTTAGACCAGTCTCAGTCCTGCTTTTGTGACCATAAAGCAAAAATTGAGAAAGGGAAAAATGGGTGATACAGGCTGTAAATGGAGCATTCAGCCTACAGATGGGGGTCACTTCTACAAGTAAAGGTGCAATCTTTCCAACACCATTGACATTTCCTGATGAGTTACCTCTTGTGGAAGGTTCTTACTAATAACAAATCACATGCACATTGACCATTCCTAACAAAAAATGTACATGCATAGTTATGACCTAATCAAGGCAATGTTGGAAAAAAAATAATGGAGAGAAAGGTGTGGTCAACCAAAACTTTAAAATGACAACCAAGTCACATAGCTGCTCTCCACCTGTGACTTCTAACCACTCAACAAGAAAGCAGCTTCCAATGACGACACTCCATACAACAGGCACACTTAATTCCACAAGAGCTTCAGGCAGGCTTCTGAGTGTACTGTTCATAATGGACCTTTGGTGCCAAGATCTGCCTCTTTTGGAGCTGAGAAGACATGACCCATCAGCACCTCCTGAATCAGTGGAAGATACAAGTCAGAAATGATTGCACTGCTATCAGTTGTGATCTGTAGTTCAGATAGATGAGCTGTTGGATCATTCCCCCAAGACAGAAAGTAAAACTGAGTCCTCTTCTAAGTTTCTAGATTTAACCTAATAGTAGGACAGAACCCATTTTCTATGCTATGCCTAAAACTGTTGCTTTTGTCAAGAAAAGTAAATTAAAATGGTAGCTTCTTTTAGCAAGAGCAAGCTGTCTTCTGATTAATAATATAGTTTTTTTAAAATCACAGTATTACTTTCTTCCTAATATTTAACATTACTTAATGCAGTTTCTTGCTGTATGTAATAGTAGCATGCTGTTGGATCTACTATTATCTCAGAGCCCAATGAAGCAAACCTTTGGCTGACAGAGTAAACAGAACTCATTTCATATTCTGAAAGCAAAGAAAACTTCATACAGAAGATAAGAGTATTTGGATGGATATGCCATTACAAGATGTGCTGATTGTGCACTACTGCAAGCAAACAGAAGGACAGTTGCAAGTCTTGCAAAACATACATCCAGTCAACATCAGAATGCAATGCACAAGAAGCCAGCAGAAATGGAATATATGGAAGGTGTTGCTGAAATACTGTGGAAAAGCAATCACCGTAACTGTACAAAACTTGCTCTCGACATGACATAACATAAAGGCACCATTGATATCTTTCTCATTTTGAAATACTGTAAAAAATTGCTACATATGGCACATAACACATTTTTACATACATATATTTAATTTATAAAAGTTTTCCTGTTTTCTATTTGCAGAACTGCTAAAATAAAATAAATTGTTTAATTTAAGGTGGAATACTTTATTATATAAAATAAAGTTTTACAGGTGAATCTATGTGTTATTTAAGTTTTATACAGCAATAGGGTCTTGGTTAGCAATTACACTAGACAGCCTGGCCTGTAATTCTTCCTGGGTAGAGAAGCGGCCTGTTGGGTTAGTCCTGCTGTCAGTCAGGCGGAAGGCAGGTGCTACCTCAAGACTGGCTGCCAGGGGGTTCTGTATACCCAGGAAAGGTGTATCTTCCCCTACTCGTTCATCCTCTGTTTCACTCTCTGAGTTACTGTTCTCAGAGCTTGTATTGCTGTCCAATTCCAACCTGTTGGCAATGTGGCCATTGGGCTTGGTTCTTTTGGCCCGCCGGCTATTGGCGAGTTTCTTTACAGGCTCTTGAGCTGGTTCATACTCCTGGGTGGTCTCATACTCCTCATCCTCCACTATCCTCAAGGGACTAGGGGGGAGGCTGTTACTCTCATGTGCAGGGTTGTGATGGAAGTTACTGAACTGCTGAGGGTGATGATCATACTTCTTCTCCCGCAGCTTGGGTGGTGTCACAAGGAGGAGAGGTCTCTCTTCTTCCACGAAGGGGCTGACTGCCATGGAGGGCATGGACACCGTCATGCTTGACGCGGGTGGAGACATTTCCGAAGGGGGCGATTTGGGGGAGCTTGGCGTGTGGAAATCTACAGGTGACATACGAGCCGGGGTGGTCATGGCTGACACATACCTGTGTGAGCACAGAATACCCCACATAAGTGTGGTCGAAGAAGAGGCATATAGCAGGGAGGACAAGGGCACAGAGTTCATGATATGCTATAAGCAGAGAACAATACTCACTAACTGCATACATCCCACTTTGTACATCTAGGAATTTCAGTAACCTTGGCTTCTAAAACTATGTAGCCAAGATTTTCCTTACAGGAGTACATGCACAATCTCCTAACTTGTCTGTCTCAACAAAGCTTTTCAGATTTTCAATCTCATCATGAGTTTAAATAAAAGCATGTGAGCCAAGCAAAGAGGGCACTGGGTCCTGGAAATCTCTCAAGTTAGAAAGATTGAGGCTCAGGGGTCTGGAAGGGAAAGAAGTATTACTTAAATACTATACCTTCCTAAAAGGCCAAAGGGTCTTAGAGAATGAAGCCCAAATGGGGAATGGAAGAAGATCTAAGATGAGTTGCTGAGAGCTGGATCTGCATGCATTTGGATCTGTGTGCCTTGGCTCTCCTTAGCTCAGCTATAGGGGTATGTCTTATGAAAAGAAAAGAGCACAGTAACTTAGATTTATTCCTGACAACAGTGTGATACAATCTGTGTGCTTTTCATTTTTTTCATGATATGCTATTACCCATCCCAGGGTTCAAGACTGTCAAAGGCAAGCTAGGGAGAACCTTAAGATAGGGTGATAGTTTTTAATCTAGAGCTAGGACTAATATTCATTCAGTCCACCTCTGTCCCAAATCTACAATCAGTCTTTGGTACATGCAAAGGTGAGCTAAATTGCCTGCCAATCTTTTGTGACAGCGCCAGCACTGACTGTATCATGATAGGATACCTTAGGTCCTGTTACACCTGATGATGCTTATTGAACCTCACTGTCAGGACAGAGTGCACTACTTTTACTATACCACGCTTTCTTCCACCAGAATAAGAGGACTTCAATTCTTCAACTGAGGAAAATGAGTCATGCTTCTCAGCCTTTGAGAAAAATCTTACCAATGCATAGCACTAAGTGACTTTTCTTCACACTGACATTCACAGTATCTAATTTGATGTGACCTGTGATGACACAGGACATCACTGGATGAACTCTAGCTAATGGGAACTGGAAACCTAGTTCCTTCCCTGTTTTTCTATGATTCATAGTGATATGGATGTGAGATCCAGCAGCGTCTAAAATAGGAAAGTCTTGAGGATTGAAGCATTTGGACCTTGAGTCTGCAGACTTTGTGAGCTGGGGGCACTTGAATGAAGCTCTGTGTGAAAGGAGGGTCTAAATCCAGCCAATCTACACAGTGATTCATCTTTTCTCCCCATGACCTCTAAATTCTGGAGTCCTAGATGGTACGTAGATGGGTAAGGAAGCCTGCCTTAGTAGGGACATATCAACCTTTCAAAGATTCACACCTCAGGTAGGGATGAGGAAGGATTTCATTTCTAACCTCATTTTTCAGATTTCAAAATGATTTAATTAGGATGAACAGACTTTATAATACATAAAGATAACATCACAAGACTTCAAGACAAATGTTGTAGGCCAGCTTTGGATCCTGACTACTTTTCTGCAAATGGATTGCGGTTACTGAGAGAATTCAAATCCTATAAATTCAAAACAGCATGCAAATACTATTTTTAGGAAATGATGTTGAAGCCTTTATGTGACATACAAGCTTAAAAGGGGCCACTTGTGGTCCTGAGAATCTCCGAGTCCATAAGTAGAGTCATTCAAAATCATCTCCAACTAAATAACTACCAAATAAATGTGGATTGGCATTATATGAACCTTATATGGTAAAGATTAGACTGAGACAACAATACAACAATATAAAACCAGTGGATTAGAAAACGAATAGGTAATAACTTATAGGTGGGCAAGACAGCCATATACACCTTCTAGTACAGATGTAAAGGCATAAGAGAGAATCTATGAATTCAATATTCCTATTAAAGATCTCTGTGAGGTGAGCTGTCTCCATTCATTTTACCTTTGCTTTACTTCTACAACCTGACCCAATCTCCCCAGAAGAAAGCTCAAGCATCTGGAACAAAGGGCCATGTGAAAATGTGTCTGCTTTGAAAACCATCTGTGAAGATGGCCAGATGTGGCATACAGGAGATTTATCTATTCATTCCTCCCTGGGACATCATGAAAGGAGTACTATGTGGTGCAACACCAGCAGTTCCTCCCCCAGGACTGATAGTAATGACACAGCTCTTAATTTGGTCTAAATGAGGTTGGAAGGTTAGAGTGAACCCATGAAATCACAAGGCCAGCTCAACCCTCAAAATAAGGTGTGGGTAAGTGGCAGATTAGAATTAGAAAGGAAGGGTCCTTATCAAGCATTGTTGCCATCTGTCTAAGGTGACAATTGAGGAAACAGAGACCCGGAGGGGGTCAGAGACTATGGCCAGGTCTGGGAACTCCAAGTCTGCTGCACCTTCCACATCAAAGCACTTCAGCTCTTTAAGAGTCTGTTGCCTGTCAGCCAGTGGGACGACGTGAGAAGCTCAGAAGAAATGAGTTCAGTCAAACCAAAAGATGACTTCATCAACTAGAAGCACTCATAGAACAGGAAACTGCCGCCCCGATTCTGACCAGGCGGATTTCCTTAGGTGAGACTGCAGGTGCCCACAGGATTCTGTTACTGAGGTTCCTCGGCAGTAGCTTTGCCCTTCGGTTTTACCTTTCGCTATGAGGAGAGTCTCGGTAGGAGTCAGGGGTTTCTCTGGCATGCCTGAGGAAGCTGTTACATTCACGAGGGCCACCCAGGCCATTAAGACGTCCTCTTGGGCCCCCACTGGGGCTGCTATGCCTACTGTTTTCTACCGATGACATCACAATTACAGAATGGCTTTCCGAAAGAATGCTTTCTGTGTGCCCATTGCTCCAGCTGGAAGGGAGGAGAGGTGACAGGCTGTGAGACTTTTTATTTTTATTATATGCAAAAATGGAAATGAAAGCAAGCAAGTTTGACAAATACTGTACTTCAGGTTACTCATGCACCAGTGGCGTTATAAAGATCCTTGCATATCAAGCAGATTGGCTTTGTGAGCATACAAATTATTTACTTGTTCACTCATTCAATATTACTTATCAAATGTCACTAATTATTAACCATTCTTACAGGTCTAGGGCAGACTTCCCAGTGACATGATTCAGTGAGTCGGCAGACACGAGTAAAGACAAACTCTAGAATGAAGAACAGCAATTCTGTGAAGTAGATATCCTTGTTCTAGGGGGTGCAGGTTCAGATTACCCCATAGCTAAGTGCAGACTGCATGGATATCCATGTTTGTGTCCAAGGATTATATAATTTTTTGCCTCCTATCTTTCTCTCTCTCTCTCTATCTGTCTGTCTCTTAGTGGAGTAAAGGGAATTATGCAAAAAAGTCATTCTTAGAGAAATCATGCTATGAAGTTTTAAACTTCTCTTACCTGTGACTAGGAGTTTGGGTGACAGTAGTGGAGTGATGGGTGGTTGAGGTATAATGACTGGTAGAAAAAGATGTCTCTGCTTCTCTTTCAACAATATGCTCACTAGAGATGACATTTTTAGACACGTATTGCTGGATAAACAAAGAGACATGATTTGAAGATTCATGGATATCAAATACTAATGTTATACACACACAAATCTGTTTTTACATATATTTCCTTCATAACAACTTCCATTTCTCCAATAGAAGGAAGATCCTCTATTTCCTAGTCTTTTAGATTAAATGAATGGAATTAATGAATTACTCTCCATAAATGTATATAACATAGTCTAAAATTGTAACTCCACTCTATCAGAAAAAGACCTCATCCATTTGTCTCATTTCCAATTGATAACATGGCTAGAATTCAAAACAAACTCTGTACTATATTTATTATTTGTCAGGTTGCTTTAAATAAAAGGGTAACATATATTTGAGTGAAACAAAAGCATAGATGTACCTTGTCTTATTTCAACTTTCAAACTACTAGAAAGACTTTTAAATATATTTTGAATCTACCTTTCTTTCTCAGTTTTGTAGTACTCATGTTACCTTTCTGATATCATTGACATTTTCATCTTATTGTCCATGGTAAACCTAACAAAGCCACAGCATAATTTGAAGGACTTATAATTGTCAAGGTAACACATCTTGACATAGAGCCTTATGCTCACTGCACCTAGACTTCATTTTATTCCCATCAGCAAAATAGTAGCTGTCATTGCTCTTTATCAATGTGAACTTGTATTTTTTTTTTTTTTTTTTTTGCCTTTTTGAGACAGGGTCTCACTATGCAGTTCAGGCAGGCCTTAAACTCACTTTGTAGCTCAATCTGGTCTCGAACTCACAACAATCCTCCTGCCTCAGCCTCCCGAGTGCTGGGATTACAGGCCTGTGCCACTACACCCGGCTTTGAACTTGTATTTTTTTTTAAAAGTTGATTTTCAAGTTGTCTTTCAAATGCTATTTGCTAAATTGAGTGAAATAACAGGAAAAGAAGTGGAAAGGAACATTCTTTGATGAATTAGAAAGTTTATAGTCTGGTAAGCCAAGCCCCAGAGTTTAAAGGACTGTGTACCTTCTTGGAAGCCCTGAAGGATACAACTTGAATTATGCTTGAAATTCTAGTCAGTTCTATTAATGCATGACTATTCCACATAGGTCTTCCAGGGATGTATACCAGGCTCGCTTTCAGGAGAAGACACAAAGTGACCTCTGGAAAATGTACATTCTATTCCTGCTTCTAGAAGGGGGCAACTTGAGCTCAGTGAACCTAATGAAAGTGGTGTTTAACGATGATTGAACATTCACTAGGTGTCACTGGACTAAGTGTTTCCATATAGATTATTGTACTTAATGCTTACAATGATTCTTTGAAATAGCTATTCATTTTCAGCCTATTTCCATAATGAAATGTGGTTGAAAAGGTATTGCTTGAAATCATACTATTTGAGTCATAACTGAAATCTAAGGTGTCAGGGTAATGTGACTTATATATTATAACACACATAGAGATGGATTGTTGCATTGATAGTTGATGTAATTATCAATGTTCAGAATGTTCTGATGAATATGGTTGGGGGAGGGAGGAGCTAGAGTATGCTAACCTATGCTAACCTTGATCCAGCAATCTTTTTAAAGTCTTTGCCACAAAAGGTCTATCCGTTCCACTCAAAATATAGCTTTTTCAACTATATTATAGAAAATATCATTGCAACACAAGTTTCCAACTTTGTCTATTAAAAACATCAGAAGGAAATTAAAAAATCCAGCAGAACAAAACAAGAAGCATTATGCTGGAAGACAAGGAATAATATCTCAAAAGTTAAGAGATCTGTATATAGCTCTGGCCTTTATCTATAAAGAAAGGTTTGGCAGACTATATATAAACATTTTCCAAAGTTGAATAGTTTATGATCCAGTTATATTTAAAAGCCAAGTTCCTGGTAAAGTATAAACAAAACATTTGTATGATTACATCTAGAGGGCTTAAAATCACAGAGAAGGCTTGAACGATTTAGCAAGTATAACATTCGCCCAGCTTTGCTACTGAGAAGCATGTTGGACAAGTCACTTGACCTTTGCATGGCCTGACTCTTCTCTTTGAAAATCAGAATCAATAAATCAGCAGACACTATGAAGTGCCTCTAATAATTAAAAATAACTTAAAAGTCCTTTCCTCAGTGAGCTTAACTAATCAGTCATAGCCTGGAGATAGCCTTCATTTTCAAATTATTAAAAAATAAATATTTTTGTGATTCTTATTGTTCTTTATTTTCTCATTATGTCATCCTTATAAAGCAAACTCAGTATTATTATTCCAATCCCTTTAATGAACACTTTATACAAGGCAAATGTGATGCTTTGGCAGTAACCAAATCTACTTAAATAAAAAGTGTTTCCATTATTTTTTCCTGGCAAAATCTTGGTTTCCAGGAAACTACTGTGATTAATGGTTGCATCTAATAACCTAAAAGCTTTAGAATATACACTTCAAGGTGCCAGAGTGAAAGGAAGATTCTCCGTATTTTTCCACTGGCTCAAATCAACATACATTCACCAGCTGAACATTCTCGGGGGCTGGGTTAGGATGGTGTGGTCCATTTGCTATGTTCACCATGTTGTTCCGTTCAGACCGAAGACTCTGCCGAAGCCTATCATGAAGCTTTTTCCGCTGTTTCCTACACATGAAAAAGGAAGCCTTTAGTTTTTTAATAATTTACATTTCTTAGTACAGCCAAAGCTTGCTTCTGCCAATAATTCAAAACAGTAGACTGGTAGTGAGGGAGAGGGCAGGGAACATATGCTATTGTATCTCAGAGTGATTTAGATTTTTAAAAGTTGTATGGGGTTCTTAGAGAAATCTTACTATTCTACTGAGGATTAAGAAAAAAAGGAGTAGAAAATAAATCGGTTGGTACTTTCCTAAGATCACAACTTTCTAATAAATCTATATTTACCTAAGTTTTAGAGTTGGACAACTGCCTTAGCGACACTTTGTGCCTTAGAATTCATAAGGCTCATTGCACGCATAGTTTATTTTTTCTGTGATCTCTTAAGAAAAGGTGAGTAGCTTTAAATTTGTAAGTCATACACAGTCAGTATATACATAAATATCACATGTCTATGAGTGATATTACGGACATATTTGCCATTGGATTTTGGCACAGCTGTGACATGATCCTAGTCTCACAAAATTTTTGTAGAAGTAAGCAGTGAGTGCTAAGATTGAGGCCAATAAGACTTAGGAGAGTCAGTACCCTGAAGGCCAAACTCTGCTGCTTTCTAGGTACATACTAACTCATGGGCTAACGGAAACACAACACATGGCTTTGAATGTGTGGGACAAAAGTGTGTTTCTCTTATTCCTCAATGCAACATTAGGATTATGATGATAATTAGGCTTAGAACCATGACTAGTTAGGGCCTGACTATGCTATCAAATAAATAGCCTCTTGCTAACTAAACACTGCAGACTGAAGTGGAAGAAAGAGGGTGAACAGTGCATGCACTATTATATGGACCACGCTTAAAGTATCAAACAGTGATCACAAATTTATTTTAAATTTTTCAAAGCAAGGGTTTGCTTGATTTTCTTCCTAAGAGTTTCTTTATATATAGCACATATTTTGAGAGGATTTATTTCAGCAATGTAACTAAACTACTCCAATGTTCTAAAAACTGCATTTTAAATATCATTATGTGTTATACCATTATGTTTATCTCCTTTGGGTCCTTGCAAATTTGACTTGATGTTAGCAGTCCTGTGCCAGGCACAGCTTTAGTGCCTGTACTCTGCCCTTGGTTTGATTCATTTTTGTGGTACTAGGATTAAATCTAATGCCTCATGCATGCTAGCCAAGTGTTCTACCATTGAACTGCAGGCCTAGCCCCACACTGTCCTTTTACTGCACAGGGCCTGTGTGCACTCCTAGGCTTCCACTGAAGCCTGTTGCTCCAGACCTTTACCCGTGCAGAGGAACATGGTTACTTAACAGAAATCTCCAGAGCACTTCCACACAGATAGAGTTTTCTAATGTACATGATTAGGAAAGGCCCTCAAAATGCATTATTTACAGGGAAAAATAAATGGAAATTTCCTCCACTGTTCTCTGCCCATCCTTGGGTGTGGAGTCCAATGTATGCTACACAGTGGCCACCTAAGGTATATCTGCACCTAAAAGGGAAAGGTATGGAGGAGGGAGGTTTACTTGGTTTTGCAGTAGGCCACCACACACATGATGCCAACCACCAGGAGGGCGATGCAGATGCCACTTATGGTCAGCACTCTCTTCTGGTAAAGCTCTTCTGCCTCTGGAAAGGGGTGAGAGCAGATGTCATGAAGGCCACTTACCAAGCCAGGGCTTACTACAACTAAACAGTTAGCATGCTACATGACTCTATCCATGTTCACACGAAAATAAATATGTAACAATTCCTTATA
The DNA here is from genome assembly GCA_004027165.1 of Ctenomys sociabilis. NCBI lineage: Eukaryota > Metazoa > Chordata > Mammalia > Rodentia > Ctenomyidae > Ctenomys > Ctenomys sociabilis. The sequence goes on from PVKA01002773.1 coordinate 79,086, forward strand.
CCTACAGACATATGTAAGATATAAAGTGCTGTGTGCACCACTTTACACATAATAAAGCTAGCTGGGGTTATTAACAATAAGACATTATATTCTATAATTACTTAATATTTTAATATATTAAGCAATATGTAGGATATTAACTGGAATATTATAAGCATTAATTATAACATATGATTTTGTTAAACTCTATAGATTTCTAAAGTAATCCCTTGGATTCTTTTTAAAGTAAAAACTCTTGCAAAGACAACAGGAGTCCACAGCAATAAAAGGAGCTAAAATTAGTACATCGAAGATTCTCCCTTTTCTCTTCCCCACCTCCGCTCCTAGCCTTTCTGTATCTTTCAGGTACATTATGTCATTTCTTCCCATCCAGTGGTCTTTACAAAGAGTCATTTGTAAGTTTAAAAAATAAATTTAAACACATTTGCAGACATGAACTTGGCTTGTAGTCAGTAGGTAAAATGAAGTAAGATCCTTATGATTTTTCAGTAAATCAATACAAGAAGCAACATAGAAGGCATAGCAAGGCACTGTATCCGAGAAAATCCAATGTGATTTGGTAGGGTATTCTTGGGCCATCAGGAAGATGTGTTCTTTAGAGAGAAATGCTTATTATGTCATCAGCTGCATTTAAAGAACTAACTTGTGTAGGGAAGTCAGTCCAGACTGAATATCTCCATACTGACCAAATTAGCTTATGGACATTCTCCTCTGCACTATGCTTAGAATTTTGAACTAAAGGTACTGTTCTACTCAAAATATAGCTAACCACTAATTCACAGAAAAGTTTTTATTTGCAGCTTAGCTTCTTTGGGGGATAACATGATTATACCAAAGCAGGACAACTTCTCAACAGTGCTTATTAGGGACCTTGATCCCTTAGGAGCTGAACTTCCAATAGTCTAATTATATTTATGGAAGATCATCACGAGCCTGCTCAGAATGAGAGCTGCACCAGCACAGAGCATGTGGTACAGACTGGTTATTTGCCATTGTAATTAAGCTGGTCAAGAATTGGGGGATTGCTGTGCACATGGAGTTGTTTTATTTGGACAGCAACAAGAGATCCTCAAAACTATTTCTATCATACATTCCCAGTCTCAGGAAGTTTTCATGAAATGAAAAAGTGGATTTTAATTTCTAGTATACAGTGAACCTTGTCATTAAACAACATTTCCTACAAGCCGAGCCCAAGATAATCAAACCCCAGTTCACAGGTCAAGAACATTGTCAAATCAAATTAACAGAGCACTGGTTATTAATAGGAGAAGGAGAAGTCAGTGGAAATAATACCAGAATGCTGCACAGATTATACAAAAACAAACTAAAAAGGTTGGAAGCAGAAAGGAAAAACAAATCAAGAGGACAGACAGACAGACAGAACAACAGAGAGCAAGAAAGTCAAGTACAAGGGAAAATAAGGTTTAAAGTTGGGGAGCCATCTGAAGTCCCTGGCACAGCATGTCTGATACTAAGGGAAGAAGAATAAATAAAAAAAAAAAATAAAACCAAAGGTAGGAGAGGCTTAGGTTGGGGACACAGGGGAAGGGTTACCCCATACAGCATAACTCCTATCCTAGGCTGGCAGTCATATAGAAGCCGCAATTAGAAAGCAAAGCAGCTGGTGCAATGCGGAGCAACAATGTACTGGGAGGCAGAGGGTTGGTGTCACAGAGTTGTGTGCCACAAAGTCAAACAAGGACATGGGATGCGAGTGCCTGTGTGTTAATTGCTCATGTCTGCTGCTTTCCCTCCCTCTGAGTCACAGCACAGGGAATTACTTTTGATGAGGTGTCATCTATGAGGTGATACCATTGTGATCGCCCTTCCTGACCTTGGCATCTCCATCAATTTCTAACCTGAGCTTAAATTTTGGCAGCAGGGGCATCACCCCCACCAATCCCTCTTTATGGGACCCATCACAGAGCTGGCATGGGAGATTAAGAAAAAAGAGGGCCAGTGCCATCAGCAAAGCTGGGGATGGCTCTGCTGTTTATTTTCTTTCTCATTTACTTTTTCTTTTAAAAATGATAAAGTCAAGATTGGTGTTGTGGCTAAGCAGTAACCTGCTTGAGAAAGATATAGGAAGGTTTGGCTTTGATCTCCAGTATGTGTGTGGGAGAGAGAGACAGAGACAGAGAGAGAGAGAGGAGAGAGAGAGAGAGAAAGAGAGAGAGAGAGAGAGAGAGAGAGAGAGAGAGAGAGAGAGAGAGAGAGAGAGAGGAGAAAGATTCTTTACTGACATTCTGGTTTTAGAAAACAGTGGGAACTTGATGTGGCAAAAACCCAGGGCCTACATAAGGGCTGACGGGAGAAAGACTGGAGTCCCATGTGGCATGAGGAATTCTTTAGATAAGGATTTTCTTTCGGTTATTAACTATGAAAGGAGAGGTGTGTTTGAGCTCGTGAATAAAGGGTGTGGGACCACTGGCCCTTCTTCCCATGTTGTGTTTCCAGTCAAATGATTATTCCCTGAAAATAAGAAAGTAACTCAACAATGGGCAAATGTAAAAGTACTAAAGTGATCCAATTAAAGAGAAGGCCTGTATAATATAGAAAAGGATTAGGATTCTGTATTCCTACCAGCATGACTAAAAGCAATGCTTTTCTTATTGTTTTGTGAGATCACGTGACCCCACAGTATGAAGGTACTAAAGGAAAAACACTTGAAAATAGCAATATAATGAGTTTATCTCGTTTATCTTAAGCATTTTTTCCTGTGTGACAGGGCCCACAGCACTGAGCAAATATGAGACACTGTTATTAAGACTCAGTCAGTCCAGCTAGGTGGCTCTGTAGCCATAAATGAAATGCTCCTGGGGCTTTAAAGTTTGGTTGGACACATTACAGTAAATCAGATCAGGTATATTTTTAGTCTCATGTGTCTACCCCAAAAGACAGAAACACTGTCTTCCTCAGTCTTATTGACCTTTCAGGTGAGATTTTCTTCAAGGATGCAGTACATTTGTCTGACATGCTGTGGGGCCTTTGGAACATATGTGAGCAGATATTGTCTTTGCTAACCCTTAGAACTTCTAGAGGGAGAATTTACATATTGAAATTATTTGACTTTTTGGGCAATGAAAACTATTGCCAAATAAGTCAAATAGTTATTCTATAGACATACCTAAAACTACAGCATGAAATATAGACTATTAGTGACACAAGGTAGGAATAGTGGTGACACATTTTCTTCCTTGAAGGCAAGGTCAATACTGAAGCCATTCAGAAGTGGGATACTTTTGATCAGAGAGATAGAAACTGTAACAGTGATAAGTGAAGATGCTTTAATATCCAAAAACCCATGTTTTCCATTCCAGGGCTGCACACAGCACTAGGAAACACAGGTAGGACCAGCACTGTGGAGGTCATGGGTGGTATCAGAGCTTCCTGTTCCTTCTGGGACTGGTTTTTTGCTCACCCATTTAGGATGAGGGCCTTCAGGAATAGGCCCAAATATGTCTGCTCCTAGGGTCTATATGTTATGTGAAATTTTCTATTTGATTACTAGTCTGGGTAATTTTAGTGACTCAAACTTAAATTTCTACCTGAAATAGCACAATGCTTCTTTCTGTTTCCCTTTCCTTGCTTAAAACACAATGAAGCTGACTAGAGTCATTTTTTTTTTTTATGGCTACATGAAGTCTTTTATTTTTTAAAGAGAATGAAAAATAGTAAAAAAAAAAAAAAACACACACATTAAAATGACTCATTCTAAACAAGACCACTGTTGAATTCCTATCATTTTGCTTAAAGTAATTCTTGACTATCTCCAGAAAGACTGAGTACCTCAAGTGTAGTGCAGTGTTGTCATGTAAGGTCTATGCTACTATGTTAATGATTGTTACATTGTACAGCATCATTCTGAGATGTGGTATGGCTTTTAAATAGATGCATTTGCAGACTCTTTTGTTCACAAGGCCCTGGTTTGATTTCTCCTGCAGTCATAGGCACCACTCTTACCCCAGCTTTGAAAAATTTAATCAGTGGGTCACACAACATGGGATCTATGTGAATCTGTTGCAGGTTGGGGAGTTGGACTTTAAACTCTAAGTGAAGGTAGCTTGGGAATTTGAAAACTGTTGTACTCAGTGACATTTCAGTAAACTAATCATAGATGGGAAATAGAGAAATCATTGTTATAGCTGTATGATCCCTTCTAAAGAAAAAGGAAATTAGTTAGAAACTGAAAAGTAAGAGAAGAAAAAGACTTCAGCTCATAGGTTCTAAAATCTGCAGGCCAAAAGGAATGATGATTGGTTCATACCCATAAATTCAATCCCAAGATGCTCTGCCAATGCAGAAAGTTGACACAAAAAAAAAAAAAGAAAGGGAAAAAGTTTCAGAAAAGAGCAATACACTGCACTCCAAAACACATTACACATGACTATTACAGCTCTCTGGGCGTGCATAGGGGACAGGACGTGTAGCAGGTGGTTTACACAGCAGTGCTCAGGTAAGCATCCCATTAAACCTTAAAAAACTTGAGGAACAAGCGATATGGCTGTGCTAACCACTATACTTGAGAGAGGAAACATTATTTTTATGATCAGATATGGCATCTGATTATTTTTTTAAATAAAGTTATGTTCCAAAGAGGAAAATTTGATTTTTCTCAAACACACATAATTGCAGAGCCAGGAGTAAAAGCCAAGAGTATTGGACCTGAAAATTCTGTGTTATGTTGGACTTAGGTTTTCATTTATGAAGAACAGTTAATGGTTTAATAGTTCTTGTGCTGTAGTTACTTTTTAGTTCCAATGTTCTTTTCTTAGTATGTTTTATTCACAGAAAATACCAAATCCTTCCATCCAAATAAATACTTGACTTGGGAGACTGCTTCTAATTTATTTTCCCCATATTATGTTTTCACGGTATTGGAAAATTCCAAGACTTAATTTTTCAAGTTGAAAAAAAATCAAGTGTATGTGCATGTATGTAGGTGGGGGGTGGGATATAGTTTCTGGAGCCTTTTAATTAAATTGATTTTACTTTATTACTTCTGACAGGCAACAATTCGATCCCCCAGGATGCTGAGCACCTCAGTTCTGCTCAAGGCAAGGGACTCAAAGCCGGGAGCTTATAGCCAGCAATCCTGGCAGCCCTGATGCTACACACACCAGCCCTGGAGGATAGCAGAATCTGCACAAGACTACATGAGCAAGTGATGGAAATGAGGCAAAGAAAAATATCACAATAAAGACTAAATTTAAAAAATATTTCTTTCTGAGTATTTAAAGCTTCCCTTAGTGGGATGCGCACAGCAATGAGTCAGGTGGGAGGGAGGGGTGGAGTGCCAACAGAAGTCTAGATTTCCTGTCTTGATCAATGAGTTAAGCATCAGCAGGACAATCTTGCAGCACAAGAAGGCATCTATTATATCAAATAATGTGGTGTGGGGATGTTAACTCTTGCCCAATATGTTTGGGCCTGGAGAAAGTGCCTCCACAGAGGGGAGAGAAAAGTTCATGAGTTTAGGTCATCTTGGCTTCAGGTTCTGCCTCTGCCATTTACCTGTTAGTGTGTTTGGACAAGTTAACCATTCACTGCCCAGATATAAGCTATACATTGCCTCCCTGGTAACCTAGGGAATAATCAGAACACAAGATACGCTGGCCACTAGCAGAAGGGGTTAACATCTTGAGGCCAGACACATCTGGAGATGTACCTCCGGCCACTTACTGTGTTCAGGATTATGTTAGATCAATTCCATGGCCAGGACAATTCTGAAAGGTCCTGGAAGATATCTAAGAAACAGATTTTAAAGGAATCATGCCTTTTAAACTTAAAAAAATAATTACATATATATATATTTATAATCGTAGGCACTATACATAATAGTTTCTTCTGTCTTGGGGCCAGTGGACTCAGGCAACTAACCTGAATTTTTCATAAATTAAAATCCAGGAGACTTCTTTTGCATAAGATGTTCAGAGTAAAAAAGATACAGGCAAATCCAAACAAATAACCTTTTCTCTGTACCCATTCAATTTCGCTCATTTTCCTTGTTTATATAAACTTTGGAACATCAACCTGAAAAATTTCTAAAGAAATGAGGATCAGACCCACTTTTCCCCTGGAAGCCCCTCCATTCATCTCTCTTTTTCTTCTACCAGTCAGTGATAATTTAAGGGTTAAAATCAAAACATAGCTACAGAAAACCTTTCTAAGGAATTATGATTCTATGCCTACGTGAACACTGCTAATGATCTATATTAGTTGCGTAGAAAGCTTGGTTAGGTCTTCAATAAAATTAGTAGCATGCCCATGCATATATATTACTGCATTTACACTTTTAGAGGTAAGTCTCTGAGCCTAATGATAATTTCATTTCAAGGGAAGTCATTCATATCAGGCAGTTCCAATTTCAAATAATTCAATGGGAAATTGGTACTTAAAACTGGAATCCTTCTGGCCATAAGCCCTAACAAGGAAACAAGCAGAGGAAGCATGCATCTGTCATTCTAGACCCACAGCAAACACCACTCTCATTTATTTTTACTATTGGTAGCTAGAATTTTTTCATCATGAGTCCAAAAGCAGAATATGCAACACTTTGCATTTAATGAAGAGATTATTTCTTTCTATCTGTTCTGTTTAATCTAATGTTGGCTTAGGCTCATTATGTATCACAGGCTTCCTATTGAACTTCTGCCTAGCCACTACATTTATCAAATTAAATTAATAATTCAAAAACACAAAGGTTACTGTAAACAATTTAGTTTCTTTTTCTACATGTGATTTCCTGCTATGCCCTGAGCAATATAAAAAATCGATTTAAATCCAAGAGTCATTAGAAATTATTAAATATTGACTCACTAATCCTGTGCTTTAGGATTTTATAATTGCTTGAAGAAAACTGATTAACCTGGAGGTTAATTTAAATTTTCAGTCAGATTAGGGAAAAGCACAATAAAATAGCTTCCCTTCATTAAAATGATACATCCACTGCTATTGCAGTTTCTGTTAAAATTTGAAGATATTCAGGATTTTATTTTTTAGCATTTGGGGCTTGTTTATGCAAATAAACTCAAAGGCATGGACAGTCTTGGTTTTTTGCACTCTAAGATTGCTAAAGGCATTTTATCAGTGCTAGTTTTAAATCAGGACAATTTAGTGTCTGAGTTTTAATTTTAGACTTACCTTCATAAATGCAGACTTTTTTTCACATATGCCAATCCATATTGTCACTGAGCTCTTTGTTTCTTATCCCTAAGTTCCCATGGGCAATAATCACACACACAAACATACATACAGTAAAATCTCACACCTGGTTGGAATTTATGACAATTTTGTCATAAGTGGAGTGTGTCTTTATTCTACCATTAACAACATACACATTTGGTAAATACATTATTTCAACAGGTTTTAAAAGCATTTAGAAAGAAATCCATGAAATGAATAATGCATTAATAACATGATTCAAGACTACTTTTAAAGGTATCCAGTAAGTTGACTCATTTTAAAAATGTGCCTAAAAGTTTTAAATTATACACTTTTAATATATTTTATAAAATGAGCTACTCCATCATTAGTTCCTATTATTTGTTAGTTTCTGTGGTTGTACTTGTTTCATACTGTCTCTATCTATTGAAGTTGAAAATGCTTTTTCTTTTCTTGGAAAGTCTATATATTAAGGATTATCTAAACATACATACATAGACACATACACACACACACACACACACACACACTCATGCCCATAATCCACACCATGTATTGATGAACACAATTCTATCAACTAGCTATTGCATCAAGATAGGTTGAATTTGAAGCTGAATCAACTTGATAGTATTTTCCTATGAAGTAGTATAAATGTTATATTTCAAGACAAATGGTTGTCTTATAAAAATATGCATTTTTTTCCATTCCATCACATTTCAAATCATGTCTTATAGGACATTGTAACCAGAATCACTGTCTCAAGTTCTAATATGTAAGTTATATGTTAACAAGCATTGAAAGAATTATAGATGTATTGGTTTAGAATGTTATACATCAACACAAAATGTGGTTTTGTGAGAATTATTGGTTTCACTTTGAGATAGGGACTATTTTTTCCTTGAAAATTTATATCGTTCTCTTCAGATGCTAAGTCTACAATTAAATTTTAAATGATCTCTGTAAGAACATTTTCTAACCTTTTTGTAAGCTTTCACTGCTACTTGAATGCAAAGTTTTTTCCTAGGGTAGCTAAATTTATTTTCTTGCCTTCCACATGGGGTTTGTTGAGATATAAAATGAGAATTCCAACATAGAAGCTAAAAAATTAACTCTGAGCAGGATAACGCTGGAAAGCATTGCCTAATTGGAACCTCTTGCTTCCCAGACACTAGGCATCAATAATGCACAGTCATTGTTTTTTGGGGGAGGGGTATATAAATATGCTTCTTATCAATCTTGGTTAAATCAGGTTAAATATGAATGATAATTTCCTGGATGCCTTCCAAAAGTATCGCTAAAAGCTCACTAAAGATTTTATTTAAGGATTCACTCTCTGGACTTCACTTTGCTATTTTTAAGTGATATCTTATGAAAGAGAAAATGGTCAGGAAGTGAATGAAAACATTTCCTTTGGTTACTACTGTCAAGTCTAATTGCATAATTATTCTGGGAAATAACTTCATTTGCAGTGCTTTTCTTTATAAAGTGACCAAACATTGTCTGTAATGCACAATGAAAGTATGGAACTTCAGCAATCAGAATTTTCATTAATTTTGAAAGTTTGATTCTATTGTATTTACAGACCCAAACAGATTTGCTATATCTATGCTGTTGAATATAAGCACAAATTGCTAACAAGAATGGCTTTAATATATTCAATAAATTCTTTTGGTTGCCTTGATTTTTACTTGCCATACTATCTATCTTTAAAAACCTACAGCTATGTAGAGAAATATCTTTCTCAGTTAATGGATAATTAGTTTTGAATACAGCGAAGTTTAAACATTTAGCCATGTCTATTTGTCACATTTTTATAATAGAAAATGACTTGTGATACCATCTTTGATATATAGTTTATGTAAATATGTAGTAAGCAACACTTTACAAAGTGATTACTATGGGTATGATCTTCCCATAGTGTATTAGAGAATTCATTCTCATAACTCCTTTGACTGTTTACATAATCTTGTTGTTTGCATGCAACACAACAAGGATTCTTTTAAAGGACCTAAGTGACCAGCTGCGTCACTATTGTATTCTATAAATTTAAACTCCAATGAGCTGGATGTTTTCTAGGGTAAGAAGCTGACAGTAGCAGACAAATCCAGGCCACCACCTGCTCTGTTGAAAATGGAGACTTCACAGGACACAACCACATCCAGCAGCTTATGGACCTTCTATGGCTGCTTTCTCACTACTGTGGCAGAATTGAGTGGTCAACAAAATGATGACACCACCACAGCTATAAAATATTTGCTACCTGAAACTATACATAAAAATTTTGCCAGCACTTGAGCTGAATGGATAACCAAAGGGATCCATTTTGAAGGAAGTGATTTGAAAGCTCTAGGACCAAAAGCTGTAATCCCATATCACAACACAGGGACAAATAAGTAGTTCAGTTATCCATGCAGTTATAAACAATGTGAATTTTGTATTTTATGATATTCAAAACACCATGAAGCCATAGAAATTCATTAGAATTTCTCAATTCTGCATGTAAAAAAATACATATATATTCTAGAGCTGAATCATTCCATTTCAAAGTAATAAATATTATTTAAAATAGCCATAACTATTTTCTCCTCAAATCACATTTGAAACTAACATAAAAAATGCTAAAATAAAAAAAAAAAATTCAAGCCCCAAAGTGATCAAACTAGTCCTGAGTTGCTGATTCTCTAAGCAACACAAATGAGCCAAGATAATTCATTTGCTGTGAAATGTTTGTTTTTAATTTTCCTATGCATGCTTTCTTTTAAATGCCTACATGAAAACTGCTTGGTTAATGAAGAGAAACATCTGAACTCTTTTGATGATGTTTATTTGTTATAAAGAGCACACTCTGAAACCAAATTGACTTACCATCATTTCAAGTACATACTGGTTACAGTTTAGCAACATCCGTTTTGGGATGTTGATGTGGATACAGAAGACAGACTGCCCAGGAATGAGTTTATTTTACCAATAAAAGCGAGACTTTTAAATGCCTTTATTATAATTTCACTGTTTGACCTTGACTGTCAGTTTGCATCATATTATGCAGTATCAATTTCGGAAACATCCGGAGCCTCACAGACCTATTAGTATCTTAGTGCCAACTAGTCACAAACAGAGCAAGTAATACAATCGCTTGGTTAATGTTCTCATGCGACAGGCAGAGGCAGTCAATATTAGACCTGGTAAAACACATCTAGCTCTAGGTGAAATCTGAGGGAGACGCAGCAACAAGAAAGCAGCACCGACTGAGCATGCTCCTATTCAGGCAGAGACAGAAAGGGAGTGGACGTACTGTAGAAGCTGGCCATTACGTAGTTTTGGCAGCGATCACCAGTAAACTCATTTGGGCACCTGAGAGAAGAAACAAAAACAATGGTAGAAAAAAACAGAGAAAAAGAGAAGAGGTGAATATATGCTAGAAAGAAGCTCCTTCAGTGTCATTTCACTGACCTTGGTGAGTTCACCCTCAGGATCTGAATCTTTGTCCTAATCATGGCTCTTAGACTCTAGCATGTCCCCCAAATAGTTCAAAATTTGGACAAAATGTACTTCTTGGTACAATGACACAAAGATCCTAGCATGTTAAGTGACTGCATTCTTTCAAAGAGAAACCAAAAAATTAAGATCTGTTACTATATTGATTTCAGTTTTGCATTTTGATGGTCTTGGTTGAAGACGCTGGATGGAGATGTTTTTGACTGGCTTGTGTGCCAATGGTCACCAGTCTCACCAGCAGTCCTGACTGCCGTTCTGTCATATGTGTGACTCTGAGGCCTACATAGAATGATACCCCACCAAAATCATAGTGAAAGGGTTCATGCTCTAGAGTAGAAGAACCACAATTAGAACAAAGAGAATCAGTTACAACTGAGCTGTAAAAGCACCAAGAGGTAGTGATTGTTGCTGTACTTTGGGGGAGAAAGCAAATTTCAGATTATTTTAACATACTTTCTTGGGTTTGGACTTTCATGGGCACATTCTCAGTACATCTTGCTCCAGTGAATCCAGGTTGGCACCTAGAGGGCAAAAATGTGATAAGCAATAGAATGCCAAAGACACTGAGCTTTCAGACTGGCAACTTTCCTCCAATGGAATATGGAGATTCCTAAAAATGGTCTGGTGCTGAATGACAGAAAGGAAAGACATGACGTCCAGAAAACCACATCTCATGAAAACACTGCAGTATGGATTTTGGTTGTTTATGTCAGTCTTCAACAGATTAGTGAACTGAAGTCCAACTAGAGTGAGGTTGAAAGAGGAACAAGGTTGGCAGGGCAGGGGTTGCCCTCACCTCCCGAAAGCACTGAGCACCGATTCTCCTGTGTCAGAGCCCTGGCTTGGCTAAGAAATCACATGGTTCTACCCACAGCTTGGGTCATGAAACAAATGCAAACTTTCTAATTTTACCTGCATCCAATTTTGTACTTATTTCAAAGTAATTTTTTAAATTCTAAGCTCAATCATTAAACAATAGAAGCCAAGCATTTTTAAATTCTAGTGATTAAAGACAAGTAAAACTATGGCTTCTGTTTCTTAGAAGATATTACAAATTAAGTTTCATTTCTGAAGTCTGGATAAACAGAAGCAGGTTTTTATTAGCATACATTTCACTTAATCCAATTATCCCAGATGTGAAATGTTTAAATCCCGTTAAATTTAGAAGTTATTGTTCAATAGTAATATTTTACTAGATGCCACTTTCGCATTTAAGCTAAAACTATTTTGAAATTATATAAAGTTTACATTTTATTCACTCATTCATGTTTCCTTATAAAACTTATAGATTCTTAATATAATATTATTATTTTTTATTAATTTTATTTTATTTTATTGAAGAACAAATAGCAATGAGACAGTTTCAAATCAAATTAGCAGGACAGATTCAATAGTATTATTGTTAAGATCCTGTAGTGGGGATCTGCTTAGATATGAAAGTCCTTTAAAATTGCTAATTTTGTTGCTATTATTTTAGTATCTTAAGTATTTCAGATTGTATGCACTTTGCCCCATACAATATTTTAATAAATAAGGAAATGGAAATGTTCTAAAAGCAAAGGTACAGATGAAAAAAAATCTTACTTGAATAAATACTCCATATTCATTGCCACAATTTTTAACTGTCTAGCAAAACCATGATGCAAAGCACCTATCTAAATATAGTTAAAAGATAAATAAACATAATTTAACTGAGAGCAGATACATACTGATTTTATACAATCCCTTCATCTCTCAAGAGTACAAGCTACCATTTTCACATGGAGATATAAATAAAGCTATGAGTGTTTTTTTTTCCCTCAAACTGAACTCAATACAAAAAAACAAATGTTATCAAGTCATTTGGTACCATATGAAGAACATCCTGTAAGAAAAATATTAGCAGTTTCATATACTTTGTTCCATATAATCATTAAAATATAAGCTTAATATAATCTAAACAACAAGTATTTTATAGTTCTACAGCTCTTTTTTCTCTCTCTAAAACACTTTTATATAAATGGACTGATTAAATTTGTTTAGAATCCTTTGGTTACAGGAAACTCTCAACAACTTACCTAGAGCCATATGTGCAGAACCATAAACTGTGAAGGAAACCTACTTCTCACAAAGAAGTTAAGCTACACGGTTCAATAGAAATGTCTATGAGAATATACAAGCAAGATAAGTGAAAATCTCCACATAATTTATTTGACAGAGTAATTTGTTTTGGTTTTTTTTGGTGGTACCAGGGATAGAACTCAGGACCTTGCACTTGACAGGCAAACACTTATTCTACTGATCTATCGCCTTAGCCCCTGACAAAGTAATTTCTGAAGAAAATAGTTGTATTTGTTTATTCATGAACCATGATTATAAATCAATATAGACATAACTATTCCCTAAGATAATTACAGAATTAAGGACACATTCCATAATGACTGCTCATCTTATCTGATTCGATTTGATAAAAATTTAAATTCTAATATTGAGGACACAGTAAAATAAAGAACACAGTGTAAAATACATGAATACTCTCTTCTGCTGAGCAGTAGGGATGGGGGTCTGACTCATTTAAGGTAAAGCATGCCTTAATTAATTAATGTAACAGGAAATGAACAAATAGCTGAAGAATGATGAATTCCTTAAGAGAAGAAATATATTAGGAAATTGTCACCTAGTCATCTTAGATGACATATGTATAGAGTACACAGGTCTACTACATTCACGGGGTCAAAAGTCTTATCCCATCATTTATCTATTTATTATGCCCAACTCACGTGATTTCTAGTGTTATTCCTACTGTAAGGCCCCACACACTATCTGGTGCAGTAACACTGGGCAATTTAAGGTACGCAGTCCTGTTTTGCAACCACCAGCTTGATCTGAGCCAAACTATGCTTATGTGTTTGTCTCTCTTCACTTGGGGGATAAATTTTCTGAGTTATTTCCTAATGTTACAAAGCCCACTGATTATGCAAAGTGTTTTCAACAGATCAACAGCATGGGCATCTCCAAGGACCTTGAAGAGCAGAATCCTAGGCCCAGTCCAGAACTACTGAGAAGGAGTTTGCATTTTAACAAGATGCCTAGGAGATTTATATGAACATTAACACAAAGGACCCTGAACACAGACCCCAGTGGCTTGGACCCTCTATCCTGGCACAAAGTATCTTGCTCTTTGGACATCTGACTTCTTTGGGTCTCATTTTTCTCATTGATAAAATGAAAGGATATAGTTAAATGGTAATCAAAGATCTCTTCCACCACTAAGATCTCTTACCAGTGAGATTCTAGTATATGATACTCATGTTAACATAGGGAATCCTTGTTAGAAGTCCTGCTATCATTCTTATCTCTGAATTCATTACCAGTTAGGGACAAGGGAACTCAAGAATTTCTAAAGCTCTAGTTCTCTTAGTGGTAGAACACTTGCTTGGTATGTGTAAGGCCCTCAGTTGGATCCCCAGCCCACTGAATAAATGAATTATGAATGAATGAATGAATGATTTCTGATAGTACAGATTTTTTTTTTTTTTGTCTTTTTGAGACAGGGTCTCACTATGCAGTTCAGGCTGGCCTTAAGCTCACGTTGTAGCTCAGGCTGGTCTTGAACTCACAACAATCCTCTTGCCTCAGCCTCCCGAGTGCTGGGATTACAGGCATGCGCCATCATGCCCGGCCCTTGATAGTACAGATTTTTAAAAGAAAAGCATAAAGTTAAAACAAACTGCAGATCCTCAAGCAATTTAGCTACTCAGCCAAAAAAGTCATTATATAACTTTTATTGATGCCTAGAGTGATTGTCCAAAAGCTGGAAGGAAATAGAATCTTCATGGAAAGCACTTGGAAATGAGAGTCCATCTGATCTACCACTAGGTTCCAAGTCTATGAAAGTAACCCTAAAAGAGAAAGGAGACTAACTCTTGAATATTTTTGCTTACAGCACTGGTTGTTAAGCACCCAATCTATCACTGTCCCGGAGAATAAGAATAAGGGAAACTTAATTCGATTTCAAGCAACATGAACAAATTCCAAGGACTTTACTTTTTTCTAAGAAATTAAAGGATTTGAATAAGAATCAAGGACCTGTTGTAATTTCAAAAACACATATACCATTTGCTTTTTCAATTACAAAAATTTTTTAAATTTTTCAGCACTTGGTTTTAATGTGATAATCCTTGCTCTATTTTCTTAAATATAAATAAAAAAGGGTAATTTTTTTCTGTTTTTCTAGAAGTATATGTATAGGTGGATACTATAAAACAATAGGGCCAGGGATGTAGCTCAGTGGTACAAGCTCCTGCCTAGCAAGTGCAAGGTTCTGAGTTTGATTCCTGGTACCAAAAATTATTCTTTTTAATTTTTTTTTTCAGCACTGGAGACTAAACACTGAACTACCTCATCAGCCTTCTTTATTTTTTTTGAGACAGGGTCTTGCTTTGCAACTCTTGGGTCTCAGCCTCCCAGCATGCTGGGATCACAGTTGTGGGCCACCACAGCTGGCTTCCACTTGTTCTCAGTGGGGTAAAAATTCACAGTATGTGTGAACTTGGACATCTCTCTTCCAGGTAACCTTTCTCTGACCTTCACTTCACTTCTTTCATCCTGCATTCTGGGTGAAGACTTGCTCTTTAGCTTTCACACCTCACTGTATCCTGATCCCTTCCACGCTGCCGTATTATATGTTTGTGAAAACAGGGATCACATTTTGATCATTCTATTACCTCTACATCCTCAGCAGTGCCTGGCTCTTCAAGGGTTCTCACAGAGGGTCTGCTAAATGAACCTAAGATAAGCCTGCAGAACCCAATCAAGAATTATATGAAAAGAAAATTTTATATGCAAGTTGATTTGCCAAGTACAGATTGATCTTGCACATCTGTCTTTTATCTTTGTATTTTATGATAGATTTTTCTCTGTGGATTCTCAAATAGTATTTTTTATCGGAACCTTCAGTACTCTCCTTGCAGATTTCTTGCTCCAAGAAAAACCTTTAACATTATGTTTACAAGTGAGAAAAAGACTATGATTAAGAACAAATATTGATTTCAAATGTAAATGTTACTAAAATACCATTTTACCTAGATTCAATAAAGCAATAGTATATGAAACAAGACTTCTGATCAGCACTAGCAGAATCAAAACTGGCTTTAAAAAATTACATTTGCTTCCAAGTGGCCTTTATTATAATTATGTTCACTCAGTCTTACCTAGTGCTAGATGAAATGGTTTCATTTTAACCCAATATTAAGATAACCCATTCAATGAGGAATGTTTAAATTTGTTCTAGCCCCGAGTCTATGAATGGTTTATCAAAAGTTATAAATCCAGACTGTACATGTACAACCCAAGCTTTACATTAGTCTTAAGGTAGACTATTTTGCTTTGAGCTGCTAAGTGGCTCCTAATCATGAAACTCTCTATCACTTCTAAAGTCAAGGCTAATATATGGATATTGACAATGATATTTACTATTTTAACTAAACTGACAAACATAATGACTCAATGTCATATAAAAACTTTTAACAATAACAGTGCACTATGAATAATCTGATACACTTACTATGTATTCAATCGTAGATGCACATACTCCAAGACAGATTTTCATACTCCACAGAAGAAACTAGTTCTTTTTTCTGTGGAGTTTCTAAACATATTCAAAGACGCTCACAGAACCTTCTCCCTAAGAATGTTCTGGCTACCTGGGCTTGCTAGTTTCACTGTGGTCAGTTTATAAACCATCATTGACATCCTTTTTCCTCTTTTCTCTTATTCCTGGCTTCATCTCTTCCAGCTCTCCCTTGAGCAAAGAAGTGAGTCTATGGCTGATGTTCCCTCTCTCCTTAGTCTCACTCTACAGTGAAATATTTGGACAACTGGTGAAACATCTTTTCAGTAAAGAAAAGTCCCCATTTTCTTTCTGCTCTTCCTCAGACCTAGTGGTGGCATTTCCTTTCGTACTGTACAGCATCTGAAATTATTTATTGGGTAGCTGTGTTTAGAAATAGGAAATGGTGGCAATGTCAACAAATACATATTAATACTAGGTGGCTTGTGCTAGCCATTAGGGTCTCCTGCTATCATTCTGTACACTTGAGATGGCATCGTTCACAATAACCTGAAGAGCACTAGCCTGTCTTTCTATCGTGTCCTATTGCAAACTCCTCAGCCGGCTCAGCCTTCTGGCCAGAACTCACCCACTTGAGAGCTGAATATCTGTGTTGTAGATTACTTTTTTCCCAAATGTATTGTTACTATCAGTCTGCATTTTTCCAAGATGAATCTTATTCTGTTATCAACCTATCAGTGGAATCTCTTAAAGCCTGTATATGCTTTTCTAATTTGGGTGTTAATATTCTTTACAGAATCATCTGCAAAAGACATTTACATTCTCAGGAGAAGGTCTTCCTTAACATCATTAAAGAAAATACTAAATACAAGAATGTTCCAATAATGCTTCCTTCAGATCTAACCTATACCTCCCCACCACTGATGAGCTTGTATATCTCCTCCTATTTTTTTTTTTTCATTAGGATCTTGGGATTGTTTTTCAACCCATGAGATAACTGGATACATATAGTGGTCCCACTGGGCTCAAGAGTAAATACTGGGGGAAAAGGTCTTAGTTGTCCTGGCTCTCAAATGTTGTACTTCAATATCTAAGAAACATAAACCCAGTAATGAGGCTGCAGGGCTTACGCACTGACTCCTCTTTGTTGTGAACCTTGGTGCCCTTCCTACGGCTATGTTTGCACAGCTTGTTCCAAAATGCTCATCCACAGACTGCAATCCATGCAGTGTTTATTCAACAAGATGTATCCTTGAATTCAGTGGGGAAGGAGTGAAAAGCAATTTCCCCAGATATTGGATCAATCCACATCCCGTTCATCTCCACATCACTGTGACACAATGACATACTGACTGCTGATTTGTGGTTTGGTCTTTAGTCTCTGGAGAATGTCCCTCTTGGTCTTATCACACAGCTTAGAGACTCAGAGGAGCTCTGTCATCCTATCTACTATAACAGTCTCATTTTATGATGAATAGTTCCTTTAAATAGTTCCTCTAAAGAGGTCCTTTTCAAAAATGATGCACCTTACATATTTCAAAATGATGCATTTCATCTCAGATAGATATGTGTACCTCAAGGAGAGGACTGCAAGCTCGTTCTTTTGTCCTCTCCTTCAGCTCTGTTTACTAGTTCAGGTTCTCACTGTCCTTTCCTTTAGCTCCCTAATATCCTTTCCAGCACTCAGCACATCAATAATTTATAACTGAATCAGTTATTTGAAGCACGATTGCTATTTGCAGTAATAGTGTATGGTCTGCATGAGGCAGAGATAGCATGGTTTTGTACAGCTCTTCCTTCACCCTCAGCATGAGTACAGACCCTGCCATAGGAGAGCCCAGTAAATACTGTGGCCAGCTGATCAGAGAACAGGAGGCTACCTGTGCAGAATACTTCTCAGTGTATCTAATTTCAGGCAAAACAGCACCTACCATGTTTTCTACAAAACAAAGACTTTAATCTATGTTGGGGAATCAAAGTCAAAATGAGTTTATAAATATCTAGTAAGCACATGGCATTGTTCTATATACAGGAAAGCAAATAAGCAGTGATGTAGCTGCGTGAACAGCATGGTGTAGAGATCCAGTCTTGCTACTTTCTTTCCCAAGGGCTGTACCTCATAAATACTATGGCAGTCAAGAACAGAGAAGTTTTATGGAAAATTATTGTGTTCTTTTTGAAGAAAGAGCTCTTGCAAGGCTGGCACTGGAGAGGAGCTTGAGGTGATTTATAGACTGGAATAAAATCTAGTCCAGCATATATTTTTCTCAGCTTTTCCAAACTTCTCTTTCTACATCCTTGATGATGAGGCTGTTGGACATATTTGAGTTTAAATTATCACTTACTCGTCTAATTATGTTAAGCAAGCTACCTATACATATTATAGACATGCTCTTCATCATTATTTCTATGCGAGTACATTACAAAACTCCCTCTGTCTTCCTTAGTGCCCCCTTCACCTGGCACGGCTCAACATTTGCTCTGTCCATGGTGCCGCTTGCCCGCTCCCAAGACAGCCTGACTCCTATGTACTCTCACAATCTTCTAGACTGAGCCTTACCTTTAGAGTTCAGAATCTGCCACTGAACTTAGGTTTTTGTTTGTTTCTTTCTAGAATGAAACTGCTGGTCTAGGTAGGCAGTTCACTGCGCTTCACGAAACAGGTTACTGTGATCTCAGTGCTTGCCTGGTATATAGGAAAATGCCACAAATGGTGGCTGTTTTTATAAAATCTCCTAATATATGCTCATTTTTTTATTCCTGCTACCTTCACAGTCAACACTGCACCATTTGGAATATATTCATGGGCACTGCTTTCATTTTCTTAAGTGAACTACATTCCTAGGGGACAGAAATGATATCTTCTATTTTCTCTGTGCTTTCAAAAATACCTGGCATATCATTATTCTTAAATGTTAATTAATACTTAATTAATTGAACTTAATTTATTATATCCCAGTTTTATGACTTTGTCTCCTAGTGTTTCTTTAACTGTTTCATATATAACAAATCATGGGGCTACAGGTTCTTTTTTCTGTATTATATGGAAGGGTCTACAGGGTGTTAAGGGTCTCACTACTAGATCGTACTTGTAGTGATCACACCTGTTTACAGCCTCCCAAGAGCTGTGATTACAGATGTATACCACCATGCCCAGTCTCAATTGCCATCTCAGCCTGCCCTGGGAGTGGGGCTGGCACAGCAGGCCCAGGGATTGAACCCCTGATCTCTGTGCCTGCTTTCAGGCTCTTTAATCCACTGAGCTATTTGGCTGGCCCTGGGGCTACAGTTTTTCTAAACATTAATTATCCAAAATCATAAGTCTCTGTTTGAAGGCACTGTTCATCTTCTCAATTATAGTTTGCTTGGTTTTCTTTTGTTCTTTTTGTTTTCACATGATTAGCAATCAGGACTTAATGATTACAGATTATCAAATAATCTGTTAACTGAAAACTACAAAGCTAGGTAGTGGCTTCACTTTATCAAATAAAAGCTGCTATTGTTGAATAAAAAGAAAAATTAGAAATTAAACATGACAATCTCACCTGTCAAGACAGGTGTATACATTTTCCAATGCCTATAGTAAGAATTAATAATTCCACTTCCTTTTATTATGAGAGAAAAAAACCTTGCTTCCCCAGAGTCCAAAGTATATTAGCAGATACAAACTCATTTAGTTTCACTGATTCCTTGGGAAAAATTATTGAGAACATATCAACTCCATGTTATAAAGAAAGATACCATCTAGAGTTGAAGTGAAAGGACTCAAGACCGTTCACTAGAATCAGTGGTTAAAGCTCTGATCTTTTCATGATAAAGCTATATCTGTCTACTGGACAGTATTTCAGATTTCTAAACACAGCATGATATAAAATACTTTTTATATTAAAAAACTGCACTAACATCTTCCAAAATAGTTCTGAAACTGATCAGAAGAGCAGATATAAGAAGGAAAGCAAGGAGGAAAGTCTGGACAATTTCATGTTTAAATGATCTTGTTTCAGTGAACCATATGACTATAGACAGCGTCAGAGGGTAAAAACTGGACTCCTCTCATCTTTCCATAATCTGGAATAGTAACTGTTTATTTCCTCAGGATCAATTTTAAATTACTGTAGAGTCAAGAGAAGTATAAAAGATGAGAACCACTGCTCAGATTCCCCCACAGTCCCTGAGGGCAAGTCCAAGCAACCAGCAAACATCTCCTCTGAGAAGCGTTTAACTGTTACATGGTTAATCCATTTGGAACACCTTGTTTGCAATGAAGGACCAAAAGAGATTTGCTGTAAAAATCTTCTACTTCTACTCCCAAGAAGACAACAGTGGATTAGGTGACCAGAGAGACTACTTGGAAACTTCCAGGCTTCTAGCAACTCTGAGTCATGTCTTCAAGTAAGGGATAAAGCTGATTTTGAATGATGTGGCTCATGTTCCAGTGGTGCTTTGCTCTAGACAGATGGGCCATATGGAAATTATGACCTGGCTTCATCAACAGGACCCTGGTGAGCCAATACAGCCTTTTTATGTTTTCTGTTTCTATTCAAAGGGTCTAGTGAATGATATGTGATCATAAGATCCGGTCTACTATATGACTCTGTCTAAATTCCAAGTAGTTATTGTTTTTAATAGTGTAGATATTTTTAATGTGTTAAATAGTTTTTGTTTTTTAAAGAAAAATATACTTTTATTTAATGAAAAGAACCTGGACTATTTTGTATATTAAATATATTATAATTCTTCTTTCAAGGTACTAAGTTACTTTGCTGCACCAATGGAATCTTGGTCCAAAAAGAGAAAAGAAGGCAGGGATGTGACACATGCCTTTAATTCTGGCACTCTCAAGGCTGAGGCAGGAGGAACACTGTAAGTTCAAGGCTAGCCTGGGCTACATAGTGAGTTTAGGGCCAGCCTGGGCCATGCCTGAAACAAACAAGCCCCAGAATAAAAACCTGTAAAAAGGGGGATAAAGCCAGATGTGCTGGCACAGGCATATAATCTCAGCACTAGGGAGACTGAGGCAGGAGGATCATTGTGAATTTGAGTTCAGCCTGGGGAACAAAATGAGCTCAAGGAGCTGGCCAGATAGCTTAGTGGACTAAAGGGAGTGCTTAGGCTCAGGGACCGGTGTTCAATTCCCGTTGTGCCATGCTGGCACCACCTCCAAGGTGCGCTGAGAGGGTGGCTGAGGCTGGGCATGGTGGTGTACACCTGTAATCCCAGTGCTTGGGAGGCTGAAAGCAGGCGGATCACTGAAGACCCTGTACTAAATACATCTTTTTAAAAGAACAAAACACAAAGTTAGCTCAAGCCAGTCTTAACTACATAAGGAGATCCTATTTCCAAAAGACAAAAAAGAGGTGGAGATGACACTATCAAAATCATAGATATTAAAGATCTGCTCTAAAAAGATATAATAATCATTTGTAACATTTTCCTAAAATATTGTAAGCACAGGAAAAGAAGAAAGAGAGAAAGAAAAGGAAGGAAAAGAAAAAGAGAAGAAAAGAGGAATGAGAAAGGCAGGGAAGGAAGACAGCAACGATTTTCTGAGAGTTAGAAAGCCAGCATCATCCACCACGGGATTCATTTCAGGGATGCAGAGTATTCATGGTCTGCAAGCGTGGTTTGCTAATACTTTTTAGAGAAGTTACAAACATAAAAAAAGAAGTAAAAGAGCAAAAAATAAGAATTTTTCTTGACTGAGCTTAAAATTTAATGAGAAACTGTGTGGGTGAAGAAAAATCACACTTGTTGGCCCAGTACTAAAATGGAACAAATGAACAGCACTTAGGTGCTTGCAGGATGTGGGAGGCCTAAGAGGAGCTGAAATTAATATGTGGAAAAGAAGCGCCCTGGCTCCTTAGAGGGCTTTGGAAACCTTCACAAGCACTCACTCAGCCCATAAATCCTTGCAAGGCTATGATGAAAAATGATCAGATTTCATTATGAAAATTAAAATGTAGTCTCAGATGTTTTTTCTAGAGAAACAAAAATATGAGACGGAGATAATATGGGTACAATTGTTTTAAAGGGGGAAGAACTTAAGGACCTACAATTTAAATGGTTTTTCAAGGAGATTTACTGAAACACAATTACATTGGATGCCTAAGGTCAGGGAAGAATAATAAGATTTCCTCAAGTAAAATATCCTCATGTTATACAGATTATAACTGTGACTTATACATTTTGCTTTGATCACTGAAAGTCCCAGAGGATACTATAAAACGTGTTCATCCCAATTCTGTCTGATCAATTTGGAGCAGACTTATTTGTGCTGTGCTCCTATCCGGTTGGCAGAACGGACGTTTAAGGTTAAAATGGACAGATTTCTGTTTTGATGTAAGCATATACATTTGGGTGATTTTAATGATCAAAAAGTAAACTTTTAAAATTATATTGTTTCAAAAATAAACATAAGGAATCATGTGAGAAATTCAGATCTGAAAAGAATCACTTTCCTTTCCTGCATATTATTTCATATTTATCTTGCCTTTGAGATTTTATAAATCTTGGACTTATAACTAATGTGTGTCTCCATGAAAGAGACATTTAGTAATTGAGCTCAGAATTTCACACTTCCGATTCCTTGTCTTTCGGTTACTTCAACAGGCTCTATTTGCTTTTGTAAATTGTCTGCCTTCATTGATAAAGCCAGCTGAAGAGCTCCAACCACAGGTCCTCTCTTGGCACTGCCTCTCTTCTTTTAAATAAAGAGCTTCTACAGCATAAAGGAGCAATTTGGGAAAAGCTTTGCTCACAGTCACCACGTCCCAGGAGAGAGGACAGACAAGCCCTTCCATATAGCTCAGGGGACAGCAAAAACACTGCCTATCTAAGGGTTTGTTTGGTCACTGTTAGATTTTAAACTGTAAGTCTTTTAAGATATATTTCATTATTAATAAATACATTTAAGGCTTTCTTAAAATTTATAAAAAGATTTATACACTGTCTATATAACATGAAGGGAAATGGCCTTGTGAACTATTTCTTGTGTCATTCTCACTTTGCAAATTGCTGTCTTTATTAGGTCAGCTTCTTCCCAGCCTTTAAATTACATGCTAATAGTTTAGGGCAAGAAAAAGACTTTAAATTTTCTTTCTTTAAGACAGGCTCTGCTACTTTTATCTTATTTTTTATTTTTTGCATTTTTTTAAATAAGGGTCTGCAGTGTCTACAGGGTCTTACTACACAGAATCGACTCAGTGACCTGCTTCCCAGTTCTTTTGTTTTCAGCTCATTTGTGTTCAGCTTCCCAAAGAGCTGGGATTACAGGTGCAGGCCACCATGCCCAGTTTTCTGCTACTTTTAGAACAATGTACTCATTGCATATTTTCAATTTTGGACTGTTTGTAAAATGTTGTAGATGTTCTACATAACATTTCTCAAGGAACTGCTTTCAAAATATCTTTCTCTGGGGACACAGCCATTGGTATACGGCAATATAAATGTTTAGTTTCATCATTTCACCATTTTAAATATATATTAAATATATTTTATTAATATCAAATAATGAGTCCACATACTCCACATACAGAATATTAATAGGAGACTTAAAATGCATGCTGCAATAAATGTGTGTATTTTAATGAGTCCTATTCCTTTTTAACATAAAGCTTAAATATTTAATTTGCTAATAGTAGCACTATTGTATACTACTTGAGGAAAGAGGACAAATTTGATATTTCTTAAAGATGAATCAACTCCTCCAGCTCAGTGGAAAGAAAGAGCCCACACTAGATCTAACTAAACATAATAGCAGTGAATGAAAGAATATGGCCTGCCACAGAGAATACTTTACACACATGAAATGCATTTTTTGGAACATATGCAAATTGCTTTTTTTCCCAGTAGTAATTTCAACCTGAAGATCATTTTGAAAAGTATTTATGGAACAATACAACAATCCCAAGAGTAACAGTTGTTTCAATAAAGAATCTTCTGCCATTCTGCTTCTTTAGGTTTTCTAATTCATTTTGAACATGAACATTGGAGTTAGGTAAAAACGTTAGTTTTTAGCTCAACCAATTCATTGAAATGGAGAATATAAATACGAAAACTATACCTCTTCATGATATTTGCATATGTCTTCAGAGTAACAATGAGAAGATCATGAACAAAATAACATATATGAAGACAAAAAATTCCAAACACAAAACATAAAACCCCCATATACATTGAAAAGAGCAAAACAAATTCTGTATACAACAGAGAAGATGACGCATGGCATAAACTTTTTAAAACACTCTACAAATAAAACAGCATTATTCAATAAGGTGCAATGGAATGGAAAAAAGAAGCAGCAATTCATATGATGAGACAGAGTCATCCGGAAGAAGCAGTTATGGATATAAGCCTGAGCGGGGATTTCTTTTCTTACTTGCACAAGAATCTTGAGGGATTTGAAAGGTCTTTCACCATGAAACACTCGCCACCATTCACACAGAACGTTTTCTCCTTCTCTGCACACTTCACAAGATGGCTCGTCCCCGTGGTGGATGTAGACGTGGCTGGATAGGAGACAAGGAAGAGGAAGTGTTCACACCAAGCTCTGACTCTTCTAAAAACAGCCTTACGCTAAAATTCTCTTAAAAACAAGAGGTTATATAAGGTACAGTCAACTTCCTGAAAAGTTTCAGACTTGACAAATAGCAAAGAAGCTACTTTGTGTTTGTAATGCATAGAACACAGTTAATTAACAGAACACAATGGGTAGAATATAGGTAATTACAGAACAAATTAATTTAATTTCAACTAAACAGGATAAAGGACTCAAATTTTTATAATCATTGTTTTATCTTTTAAAGTAGCTGGAAAAGAGAACTCTCTTGTTATGAAACACAATCAATTTTACAGAAGATTCAAAGTAATGGTGTCAAGTCAGTGAAGCACCATAAAATACATATTTTTCAACTTATGGCTTATGTGTATGTTTTTTTTTTCTTTTATCAGTACTGGTAATTCAAAACAGGACTGTGCATGCAACACAAGCCCTCTACTATTGTACAACATCTCTAGCCCTGACTGCATCTTTAAGACAATGCGTAGACACAAAACAAAAGAAAACCTACAAAGATACAAGATAGTGTATATGCTCTGAAAAAAAAATTATTAGTTGAACATACACTGGCATAGAAGTCAGAAGTCATTCACTCTACAATTTCTATTCTACTCTAGTTCCTCTACTCTGATGGTCATTGTTGAGTATCTGATAGACAAGCTAATTGTGGGAAACGAAAAGGTACTCTAATACTATATGCATCTTTACAAATGCAGGATAAATCGCTATAAAATTCATCTCTTTTGACCTGGAAGTATAGAAACAAGCCTTCACTGTGGTTTCTGACATCTTCTTGTGATAACCTGACATTCACTTGTCAGCCTTCACAGTCATACGAAAGTGAGACTGAAGATGATACCTGTACAGGTATCATAATCTACACCATCAGTGTAGATTAAATGAAGCCAAAGCCCAGTTCTTGGACTCAAAGGGCTTTTAGGATCAAGACCACGTCTCCTCACTTCCATTGCTGCTTATAGTTTGGACAGTGCTTAGTTTCAACCAGAAAAGGTTAATCCATATAGCATTGGTACTGATGTTATCAAGATGAGAAGCAGAACCAATATCAAGCCTGTGAAAAATCTGTACTTCAGGATGTGTTTACTGCCACATTTCTTTGGATTTTTAATGTTTTGTCTTCCTTATCAACTTCTATTTTATTATTTGCATGTAAATATTGGATGTTCTTGCTTACCTGGCCTATATGTGCTCCCCTATCCCTGTTATTCTGCCTTTTATTGGTGGTATAGAGAATTGAACTCATGACCTTGTGCTTACAAGGCAGGTGCTGGCCAATGAGTGAACATCCCTGGCCCTACCTTTTATTTTTATTGCCTACAAAAGTTCACATTTTCCTGAGATTGGTAACCAAATATCTTCTACCTTTTTTATTTTCATTCTTTTTTTTTTTTTTTTTTTTTTTTTTTTTCTTGTGGGGCGGATTGAACTCAGGCCCTTGAGCTTGCCAGGGAAGCACTTATTCAACTGACCTATCTCCCCAGTCCCTTGATTTTCATTCTTGTTACTCAGTTTCACAACTTCTTTCTTGCTTCTTGGTCCTGTGTAAAACATGTGCAAGTACCACTCACTGCTGCTGGCACAGCACTTGGGGATAGCTAAGACAGTTCAGAGACAAGGGCTTTGCAGTCAGATCTGGCTCAAGTCTTTTCCTTTACAAGCTTTGCATCATGAGCCACCTTGCTGCTTAATCTACTCATTTTTAAAAAAAAAGCAGGAATGAAAGACATCTTAGAAGATGTTTTGTATGTAAATCATAAATCATTTAGGTAAAGGTATTAAAACAATATGTTCAGGGAACAGTACCAAGTATAAATGGGAAAGTAGGGAACAATCTTAATTATTGTGTTTAGCAATCGGATAAAAAGCTTGATGATAGAAATCTGGGAATTTCAAAGATACATGCTATTCTTGAATCATTTCAGAAGTCTTTTTCTTTCTCTTGTGAAGTTGGGGATTGAACCCTAGCCCTTGCACATGTTATATAAGTCTTAAAGAACTAGGCTGGAGTTTTTTGAGTCTTCCAAGTAAGCTATCATGTCATCTGAAAACACCAAGAAGCTACTAGAATTGATACACAAATTCAGTAACATAGCAGGATGCAAAGTCATTACCCAAAAGTCAATAGCAGCCCTCTACACAGATAACAAACACACTGAGAGGGAAATTAGAGAAACAATACCTTTTACAATAGCATCGCAGAATAGCAAATACCTTGGAATTCATCTAACTAAAGAAGTCAAAGATCTTTTCACAGATAATTACAGTACAGTACTCTGAAGAAAGAGATTATAAAGGATTTCAGAAAATGGAAAGATATTCCCTGCTCCTGGATAGAAAGAACCAACATCGTGAAGATGGCCATACTCCCAAAATTGTTGTATAGATTCCATGCAATCCCTACCAAACTACCACCAACATACTTCCTAGACCTACAGAAATCATTCCTAAAATTTATTTGGAACCAGAAAAGACCTAGAACAGCAAAGGCAATCCTGGCTAACAAGGACAAGGCAGGAGGCATTACAATTCCTAACTTGAAATTATACTACAAAGCTACTGTGATAAAATCATCATAGTATTGGCAATGAAATAGACCTGAGGATCAATGGAATAGACCAGAAGATGTGGATGCCTATATGAACACACTCAACCACCTGATCTTTGACAAAGAAGCTTATTGGAAGAAAGGTAGTCTCTTTAACAAATGGTGCTGAACAAACTGTCTTTCTACATGCTGAAAACTAAAACGTGACCCAAGTCTATCACCATGTACTAAGCTAAAGTCAAAATGGATTAAAGATCTAAACATTAAAACAGAAACACTCAATCTCCTGGAAAAGAATGTAGGAGGAACTCTTGAAGATATAGGGGTAGGCAAAGAGTTCATAAACAAAAATCAAATCACACGGGTCATACTTGAAAGAATTAACAACTGGGACTACCTATTATTGAAAAGTTTTTGCATGTCAAAAGAAATTACCAACAAAGTGAAGACACAACCCACAAATTTTGAAAAAAATCTTAACTAATAAGATAAAGGTCAACTCTCTAGAACGTATAAAGAACTAAAAAACACAAAGTTCCCTAAATCTAAAGACCCAGTCCAGAAATGGGAATCTGAGATGAGTACACACTCCTCAGAGGACGAAATTAAAGAAGCAAATAAATATATGAAAAAATGCTCCACATCGTTAGCCATCCATGAAACGAAAATTAAAACAACACTGAGATAACATCTCAGAAAGAATGGTTATCATAAAGAAATCAACCAACAACATATGTTGGAGAGGATGTGGGGAAAAGGGAACCCTTCTCCACTGCTGGTGGGAATGTAGACTGGTGCAACCATTATGGAAATCAGTGTGGACAATCCTTCAAAAACTAGGACTGCAAATCCCATTCAAGCCAGCTATCCCCTACTGGGAATTTTCCTGAAGGAAATGAAAAAAAATTGTATTATAGTGATATATGTGTACTTATGTTTATGGCAGCATAATTTGTGATAGCCAAGTCTTGGAAGCAACCAAGATGCCCATCACAGAGTAATGGTTGAAAAAGATGTGATATTTTATACAATGGAGTATGATAAACTTGGAGTCTTCATATTTAAGTGGATGCCACTTGAAGGTGTACTTACAAGCAAAATAAACCAGACACACATGTGCAAATATCATTTAGTCTTTCTCATATAAGTATTCAACAGAAGAATTACAAATAGAAAGATATAATGCAATTAAAAGGAAAATGAGAACTTGAGGACTGGACAATGAGGAGAGGGCAAGGAGAAAAGTTGAGAAACATGACAGGGTGAAGCCATACATTTATATGCACAAGATAGGTAAGGCAATGATCCTGAGAAACATCAGCAGGTTTTTGAAACTAGCAGTTAATTGGTAGGATTCTCACCCTGACTACCTGTGAACCAAGCAACTCCACTGAAGATAGCAATGTATAATAGAAGGGTCACAGTTTGCATGTCTGTCATTCTGCTCTTCTAAATACATAGTTCTTGTCATGACAAACCAAATATTATTATACTGTCTTTCAAATAAAAGCTTTTTTAAAAAATAAAGGTAATAAATGAAAAAAAAACACAAGAAAAAATAATATCACAGGACTGTCCAGCTACAATGCTGTATGTACATGATTAGATTTCTAAATTTCTGTGTAAATATATGTAAGTGTTCATTCTTGTTTTAAATTTTTTTCTTCATATTCTGTAAGGACTTAAAGTTTAACATATCAATAGTTAATGGAAAATACCAGTTCCATGTTATGCCTACCAGTGTTTGATATTTAGACAGATGGTGAGGATAAACCAAACTGAATATGTTGCAGGGTAATAATAAGCTTCTCTTGCAGATCAAAAATTGGAGAAATGGAAGGGCTATAAGGTTAGTGAACATTTTGGCTCTAGCCTTTCAAGGTCAGTGAAAACTCAGGACATAGGATAACCCATACTGTAACATCATGTAACTCAGTTGTGTCCCAAATTTCCTGATCAAGGAGATTATGGAGACACAGTGGAATGTGATTGATTATATATAGGGTGCCTAAGGAGAGTCACATGGAAAGAAAGCATTCTCTCAGGGTATCACAGAGAGCAAATTGGTCAAGTAATGGCTGTGACACATCCACATGGCTGATGCTGACAAAGGATCTACAAAGTGCAGTACAGTTACAGGACAAACCATGAGGGTACTTGACTGACCTTTTCAGATACAAAAGTTACATTTCTTCTTATATAAGTCTTGCTTTATTTTGGTCTTAGCCATCCAGCAGAAGAGTATGAAAACGAGGTATATAAAGTAAAGCCATCTTAATATACTGAGCTTTGAAGGGCTCACATCAACTACCTCTACAGATAACCCACTACTACTGTGGACTGCTGGACTGTGTTGGATTGTTATGCTGAATTCACGCAACTGTAGCATTTAGATGCTAATGGAATACCCATTTCTGACAGGACTAAACAAAAAAGTGACTACAAAGGAAGGACCATTTTCTATTTGTATATACAGAACAGTTAGGATAGATATACAGCTACTTTCACTTAACTTAATGAGAAGAAAGATTTGTACTAATAGTATTTGGGCAGGGTATCCTGTTTGCTTCTTGTACTGTGGATAGCCACTAAGAAGATAACACTGTACAATGTATTAATTATTGAAACTGTCCTATTAATCTGCTTTGAAACTATCTCACTGATATTTGTTTCTTGAAATAAATAAATAAATAAATAAAATAAATTTAAAAAAAAGAAGAACTAAGCTGGATCTCCAGACTGGGGTCAAGTTTTTAATGAGTTCAACAAAATGTCTTTTTCAAAATGCCTTTCAAGAGCTTTTGTACAGGTCTGCAAACCAAGCAAAGGAACGAATGGAGCAGGATGAGAAAGGTGGTTTTACTACTCTCAGCTCTAATGCATGGAAAAATCAGCTCAACATGGTTATCAGAACGAAAGAAATACAACTTGCATCTTTTGGTCAGCAAAATCACAGAGTAGGCAATATTCTTATATTTCACACAGCATACCATTTAAGCATATCTTCATGTAGAAATTTTTGTGTTTTGGTGCTATCCATTATTATTTTCACCCATGGCAACTGCTTGTAAAAGATATTAGGAGGACAGGTGCCTTAACTGTAACGGGTTGTGTGTAAGACCTCACTGCTGACAGCAGTGACAAATTAGGCTGAGTATCCTTCCTGCTCCCTGCAACAGCACTGAATGGACTGCATGCAGCTTCTCCCCATGTGCCTGCAGAGGATGTGGAACCACACACAGACCCCAACACGTGTCTAAACACGTGAGAGGTTGCTAAGCATCTCCCTCACTCAGCTGGGCAACAGACACTGCACAGGCTCTTGGAACAAATCCCAAACCTCTTGCAGAAAACAAAACCAGCACCCCACCACTAATGCATATCCTCCACTACACAGTGAACTACTAACACAAAATTGGCCACAAGTAAAGACACAAATACCCTCATCCCTTAATTGTGGCGATCTTGTGGGATTATCATAACAACTAAGAATAACAAATACATTTTAAAACTGGAAATAACTTTTCTTTCACACCTTAAAATTATTTCTCCGTGAAATGAATATTCTTTTGTTATGCCATCCCAAAAGCTACTAGATTTAATATTCCCCTGGAAAACTTTTAGATTACTACTTTAAAGGACTAGTGGGACATTTAATAGTAAAATAATCCATTAAGAAGACAATGACGTAGCACCTATCTCACAGCACCATGGACTACCTTACTTGGCATTTTTATCCTTCAACAGCAGCAATGTAAAAAACAATCATGGGCGTTAGCACAGAAATTAATTGCTAGGTGATGCCAAGAGTGCTGATGGGATGCAGCTGTCGGGAGCCTGTGGCCAGACACAACACTGGCACTGGCAGAAGTCACACTGGAGATGGTGCCACACACACTCTCAGGTGATGCCCATTTTCTTTCCCTCTCCTAAGTTGCACAGTATGCTTAGTCCTGAGCAAGTCTCTAAAATTTGCAATGAAAGGTTTTCTTCTTGCTTCTACACACTGCATTGCTAAGTCAGTTTCCATTTGGTACTTCAACCAGAAAACAATGAAACAAACAAAGCAGACCATGTGTTAACTGTGGAAATCTTACTCCTCCAAGGGGAGCTGAGGGGAGTCTATTAGAAGCAAACCTGAAGGTGCTTTGCAGGTGGAATGTATCTCAAATATATGAGATACATCCCATAGGTTGCTCTGGGAAGAACATGAAATAGATTTCACTCATTCCAGCCTTGCGATTACTTCTACAACTTGGTATTATTTGCTCATAAACAAATGGCAACTATGAACACTGCTAAATATGACTCCATTACTTTTATGTTTGCCATTTAGATAAACGTTTCATCCTAAACACATTTTCTTTGGTAAGTTAGCAGCAATAGTCCTATAAGGGAACAAAGTATAAATAAAAAAATAAAAGTATAGCTTATTACCAGGGAATACACATCAGAATATTTTATTCCCAACTGGAATATCTTAGCAATATAGTTCATGACTAGCAATCACCCTGGAAGCTGGATAGCTCTCTAGCTTAACCAAGGATATGGAGACTATGATGAACATACCTTTGCTTAAAAATCCTTTGCCAAGACTGGGCATGGTGGTGAGTGCCTATAATCCTAGTGCTTGGGAGGCTGAAAGCAGGAGGATCACTACAAGTCTGAGCTGTGTAGTAAGATCTTGTAGACACTGTACTAAATACAAAAACAAAAAAGACAAAACGAAAAACAAAAAACCCTTTGCCACACAGTGGGACTCCTGCCTTCTTTCTTCCTTCTTGCTTCTCTTTCTAGCTTAAAAGAGACCTCTTTCTTTCCTCTCTTCTACCTTTCCTTCCTTCATCCCTCCTTCTCTTCTTCCTTACATTCTTTACTGATTGTCCATTATGTGAAAGAAATAATGGTAACAACTGAAGGTACTGGAGCTCAATATTTTAAGCCCACAACCAACTCTCCCTAAGAAGAAACCTTCCTAGGTAAGTTGTAGTGAAATAAATAAGGGTCTTGAAAAGAATTGGGTGTGAATCTCTAGGGTACCAATTATTCACCATGACACTCCTACCGGGTGAGTTGCCTCAGAACAGTCAGCAGTGACAATGAGATTCAGGGTTATTAGGAAGTTTGTTAAAATGGCTTTGTCTTACTCAATAGATGCATGATATTGTCACTATTATTAATGTCATAAATAATGGAAAAGAAAAGCAAAATAAGTCATCAGTCCAGACCCTGGTATTTTATAAAACCAAACCTCAAGTCTAATTTCTTAGGAAATAATTCTTCAAAACATAAAGAGAGATGGCCCAATTATGAAGGGAAATCATCGAGTAATTGCAAAGCATTAAGTAAGTATTAATAATGTAGGTTAACTTGTAACTGATTGGCAGCAATATAACCACAAAATTATGAAGTAACATAAATGATTTTGAGAAAAATTCTGAGTAAATAGGAAGTACATATCTTGAACACATAATTATTTCTACTTTCAATTCTGTAATATTTCAGAGTAAACTTTGAAGTTATGTAAGTTAAATGTACTTAGTGTATTGGATCCAATTATATAAATTCTAAAACTATCAAATATTTTAACACAGTATGATGTCCATATTATTACATAGAACATAATGTAAGCTTTGCTTATAAGGTAATGTTGTAGAAATCCTACCATTACATACTTTTGTAAATATGAAGTATGAAAATTCGAGTAATAATACGTTTTCTGCCTATCACTAAATATTTCTCCATAGGACAAAATTTCTCTATACACTACTGTAGTGTGTTGGAATTCTTTTTCTTTTCTGCTCAAGACAAGTTAAAAGTGAAAACAATGTTGAAAACAATGTTACTCTCCTGTTTTGTCTCACTTTTTTTTTTTGCAGTGCTAGAGATGTAATCTAGGCTCAGTGCTAGCCCACGTCCTACATTCTCAGCTCCATTTTCTCTTGTTTTAATTGGTGTTTTCCTTATCAGTGAAGGAGACAGCACCAAGAGTCCAAGACCATGACACAAAAGAGAGCTGCTGATAAGAAACAGCTCTATTCTTCTTTGACAATCAGCAGGAATCACCATGAGTCAACACTGGTATACTCTAAGAAGCAATCATGAGATCTGTCTTGACTGAGTGAGGTTTTTAGGATAATTCTTAGTGATTTCTTGCACATATTAAACTATGCAGTTTTCTCAACAAAATATGCATTTTTTAAACATTTAAATAGTCAGTAGTAAGCAGGAAATCATTACAGTTGCAGATTTTTGCCCTTACCTGTGATAGCTTCGATGCCTAAGTATTTAGAAATCTGCATGTTTTCTTGCTCTTTGATTTTCCAGTTAAAAAAATGCAAAATTATTATTCTTGCTCAGGATAGGACTCCTCTGCAAGCACTTAACCCAGAAGGGAAATGCCCAGTGGGCTCCTGAAAACAAAGCTCTAGAACAGAGCTGAGCAGAAGCGGCGCTGCCTCCCACAGCTTCTCCAGATGCTCAAGAGAAGACAGGTGCAGTTCTGAGTTTTCCAAAGGAAAAGAGCTACACTTAGAACCATTGAAGCACTGTCATTCTGGCTTGGCATATTTATTCACTGCAGTATTCAATCCTCTGCAGGAGAGCAAATAAGTACTTGAAAGGAAAAACACAACAAGAAGAGATAAAAGACATCTTCCTAGACTTGGAGGTTACCAGAGCCAATGCTGCAACTGGAAGGAACATCCTATTTCACATGACCTGTCCTTTAAAGAAACAAAAAGAGTGGCTGGGAATGCAGGCAGGCTAGAGTGCTGGCCTAGCACTTACAAAGCCCTGAGTCTGAGTTCCTTGCCAGCAGTAAGGTAGGGCAGGGAGGCACATAGAGGAAGACAGAGACCAAGACAGGGAGGTGGAGACAAGAGACAGACAGAAAGGATCATGAGACTGTACATGGAATGAAAAGTTTTGAAAGCAGAATTAAGGCATCGAACTTCCTGCTGTCATAGATTCCAAGGCTTACCCAATAAGCTGGAAGCCTTAAGGGGTTTAGAGTGCCAAGCAGGTGACATTTTGTGCAAAGAATAAGTTGACACCCAAGGCCAATGGAGATTAATTAACTTGGGCTTTGGCATCATTTAAGGATATACAGAATGATGGGACTAGAAAGGACATTAGCATAATTGATAATGAATTCATCCTACATTTTAAGAGGACACAAATCATGGCCAAAGAATAGCTCCATAATGTTTAATAAAATAGCTCTAGTTATCAATTCAGTGTGCACAGAGCAAGGTTGTCCAAGGTCACATGAGTGAATTAAGAAACCTCATTTTTTAAAAAATCCATATATCCTGGGATTTCAGTTGGTTTATTAGACTACCTTTAGCTACACAGCTCAGTAGAAGCCTTCTGGGCAGACCTTGACATTAGTTCTTCCTCCTTAAGCAGAATGAAAAGTGACCTTTGAATGCTTCTCCTCATAGAACAAAACTGTGGTTTTTGTTGTCATATTGGTATCATCTATAGTTTTTAAAAAAGGCAGATTTTAAGTTCTCACCATTTGCTGAGCAAATAATTTGGTGTCATTAGACAGTGTTATTTTTAGAAAAATAAGACTGCCAGGAAAGGTTATTATTTTAAACATACAACTTGTTGGGATTTTTCTTTCTTTTTTTAAAGCACATTTTATTTGTCACACAGTCAAATCAAGCAGCTCCTTGGAGAACAACTCTGCAGGGATTCAAGGTCCTGGAGGACATGACCACCTTTCCAGAATTAGGAGGATGTCTTTGTATAACTGACTGAGGTAGATTTATAACAATAAAGCTATGCTGTTCTCCTTCACAAAGGCAATAATCTTTTGCTAGTTAGGAAGCCAATTAGAGAAATACAGTGTTGCTATATATTTTCAATTAATCACTAATAATTTTGTATAAGTATAAAATTTTCATAGCAAGGACTCCACAAACTTTTAAGCCATCCCTTCATTATTCTGCCATCAATATCATTTCTAAAAAAGGAATACCTGTCTATCCTGTAAAGCAAATATCAGCAGTTAATTTTTCTGGCTTAATTTGATATACTTATAGATCTCACCCAGCTCACGCTGAAGGCTCACGTTCTTTACGGACTCTGCACTTTTTACCAGATCATGTTAGTTGGGAAAAGGTCACGTCAATGAAGGAAATGCTGACCTGTCACTCCCAGCTAGTCAAAATTCTGAACACCAAATAAAAATCAAAACAAAGAGGTCTGAACTCCCAACAATGATCAAGGATTCAGTTGTTCAGCCAGCTACTGAAATTACCATGTGACAATAATGAAATAGCTTAACTCATTCACCCACTAAAGCACCTTTAGAAACAAGAGCTGATGAAAGGGCAGAAGAGACAAATAAGTTATCTTACTCAAATTAAACAATCATGGCACATTCAAATTTAAAAGGTTTCTGATTATTTCAGGAGGCACTGAATCAACACTTGGCAAAATTAAGTCAATTTATAAAACTACCTAACAAGCATTCTTCTCCTGTGAAATCTGAATTAAATCAGATATCCTCATATGAAGCAAAGTATACTGGAAGAATATTAGATTAGGTAACATATTCTAAAAACATCGTGATGGGATATAGTCCACAAAATCCAGACTGCACAACTCTACAAGAGAAAGAACTTGGTTTCTTCAAGATAAACACCTACTAAAAGAAGAAGACAAGGAAGAAAAAGAAAAAGAAGAAGAAGAAGAGGAGGAAGAAGAGGAAGAGGAAAAGGAAGAGGAAGAGGAAGAGGAGGAGGAGGAGAGACAAAGAACTAGAGGTAGAGACAAAGAGAGGGAAGTCCACATGAAACTGGGGCAAGGCAATACCAACCACTCACTATGTGTGAGCCTTATTTGGACACTGATTCAAACTGCTACAAAGGTGTGACATTTATAAGAGATAATACAATGACTATCAAAATAATTCTAGGAAAGGGAAACTTAGTTCTCTTTCCCATCTTGCAAGATGGCAGGTGAAAAAACTGAGGAGGCAGACATTAAAGAGAAGAAACCCAAAGCCAAGAAGGCTTCTGTCAGTGATACTTGTAAAAAGGGTAAGGTGAAGGCAAAAATGTCCAAGAAGGGGCAGCGCCACTGCAGCTGAAATCCTGTCCTCATCAGAGGAATTGGTAGATACTCCCAATCTGTTATCCATTCCACAGAGGCTTTGTATAAGTGAAAGTTGCTAAATCAAAGGTTGAGAAGAAAAAGAAGGAGAAAATTACTGCTATGATCACAAAACCAGTCAGTGGGGTCAAGAATGGAGGTACTTGAGAGATTAAGCTTCAAAAAATGCCTAGTACCCCACTGAAGATGTGCCCCGAAAGCTCTTGAGCCATGGCAGGAAACCCTTCAGTCGGCATGTGAGGAAACCTCGAGCTAGCATCACTCCCGGCACCATCTTAATCATCCTCACCTGGCAGCACAGAGGCAAGGGCATGGTCTTCCTGAAGCAGTTGGCTAGAGGCTTGCTACTTGTGACTGGGCCTCCTAGCCTTAATTGTGTTCCTTTCCAAAGAACACACCAGAAATATGTCATTGCCACCTCTACAAAAATTGGTATCAGCAAAGTGGAAAATCCCCAAACACCTCACTGATGCTTACTTCAAGAAGAAGCTAGGGAAATCCAGACACCAGGAGGGAGAGATTCGACACCTGAGATACTCCATTTCAGAGCTGAAATCTGAGATACTAGATTTCAGAGCAGTGCAACGTGGATCAGAAAGCAGTGAACTCACAGATTTTAGCATAAATCAAAGCTGTTCTTCAGCGTCAGGGCTACCTGCGGTTCATTTTTGCTCTGACAAATAGAATTCATCCTCATAAATTAGTGTTCTAAATTTCTTACCTAATTAAATAACTGATATATTTTCAAAAAATAAGAAAAACTAGGAGATTATCATCAGTTCTTGTTGCTAAATGTGTCATGATTATGGTTAGATATAGAATGTCCTTTGTCTTTTAGAGACATACACCATGTACACAGCAAGCCATTAGCTTGTTTGGGAAATGCAACAAGACTGTAAAAGGGGAAGAGAGTGACTGGGATCAAAATGAAACAAAGTGATGGTGCAGAAGTGGGTGATGGCTGATTATTGTTCTATTCCATTATCATGCTTCTTTCACATGTATATGTAAGTATATATTATCTATAAGACATGTTCAAGTACATACTTTGATACATGCTTTGAAATTTTAAAATTTCAAAATAGAACCAACTATTGATAGCAGGTCTTTATAAAGAAGAAAAAGAGTGAAACACTAAGTCTGTCATCTTACAATACCTACTCCTGCCTGGCAACCTAAGTTACCCTTCCTGCCATGATCTGCTATAGGAGTGGGGGATCTGTGAATGCAAGAATAAGCCAAGGAGGCTGACTGTCACCTTCATTATTTAACATTTATCTAAAAATTCCAACTGATGAAAAAAGGTGGAAATTAAAGCAAATCTGTGATATAATTACAAAATGAGATTAAAAAATCATTTGAAGATGATATGATTGCATACCTGTATTAACTAATATTGCAAAGAAATAATGCATTATTCACTGTAGCAACAAAAAGAATCAATCATTTTTATCAAGCACCTATCCAATAATAAAAGGGCAGAACAGGAAATATTTTAAAAGG
Organism: Ctenomys sociabilis; assembly: GCA_004027165.1. NCBI lineage: Eukaryota > Metazoa > Chordata > Mammalia > Rodentia > Ctenomyidae > Ctenomys > Ctenomys sociabilis. The sequence continues at coordinate 117,048 of PVKA01002773.1, forward strand.
GTTCACTTGGAAGATAACTTCGTGGCACATGTGCCCACCTAGCAAGCTCAAGGTCCCAAGTTCAATCCCTGGTACCCCATGACACGCTGGGCCGGGAACCAGGCATGATGGTGCATGCCTATTATCCCAGCACCAGGAAGACTGAGACAAGAGGATCACTGTGAGTCCAAACTGCATAGTGAGACCCTGGATCAAAAGAATTAAATAATTAATTGAATAAAAGGGTTGATATATTAAGTGAGTGAATTAGGCCCTGGCTGTGTGAGAAGACACTACATTAAAAGGGAAATCAAAAAATTTGTGGATGCAGGAAAAAAAGAACACATTGTTCCATGAAAGCTATCAGTTCAAACTGACTAGGTCATTAATGAAGCCATAAAGTAACACATCATTATCAGAGAAGTCCTTAATGTCCCTAGCTGGAATGGCTGCTTAATTTGTAGACCATGGAGACAAGCTTATGAGCAGGGATATGATCAATAAAATTAATGACCTATTCCTTATCCTTTGGAAGGGGAGAAAGACAGAGATGAGGAGGCCAGTGAAGAAACTGCTTATAAGGTCTGTATGAGCAAGGAAGAGTGATTCAGCTAACAAAAGAATGTGAAGGATGGTTCTTGTAATCAAGAAATAGCATCCCTTTCGCATTTATACACATCGGAATGAAGTAGGAACTGAATGCTGGAGATTTCACACCTTGCATTGCACACCTTTCTAAGGCACATAAAGTGCCAAACACATATTCACCTTACTCGTACACTGTCAAGGAAACTGTAAGAGACACAGGAACTAAGGTTCACTCTCAATCTACAGTACCACTGGGACAGCCACCACCAGACTACTGCAGCTTTCCTGCTTTGTTGTCCCACAGGGATGTTGCTGGTCCATTAAGAACAGATGATACTGAAGCTGGAAGTACAGTCCAGGGGTAGAGTGTATACTTAGCAAAACTGAGTCTCTGGGTTTTTTTTCTTAGGAGCCTGGGATTGTACTCAGGCCCTTGTGCTTTCCAGGGAAGCACTTATTCCACTGAGCCATCTACCTGGCCCTGAGTCCCTGAGTTTATTCCCAAGCAGACACACAAAGATGGTACCAGAGTTGGCTTCAAATGATTTTTTTCATTACATAGACAGTTAATAAACTGATATTTCTATGTATTATGGAAGTATTTTTATGACAGAAAATTATTTCTGATGAATGTTTTAAGTAATTTAAACTTTCAGTGACTTAGATCAAGTGACCTCCATAAAAAATGTCACAAAAATGGTTGCAGGAAGCACAGATACAATCCTCCAAGTATTTTCAGTTTGAGCCAAGCATCTTTGAATAGTGGCTCTGTGGGCAAGAAGCCTGAATGATATTCCTCATAATGCTGTCCTTGCAGATCCAATTACGCCTCTCTAAAACCTGGGATTGCACACTGCTATGTGCCATTTTGCCAAATGACTGCAATTCCAGGTTTGTGTGATGGCTGTGGACATAAATAGGCATTTTCTGTTTCCACAAGCACAACATTTTCCTCACAGAGGCCAAAGGTTGCTGCATACCAAACAATGAAGTAGTAAAACCTCCTCGGTGTGTATGAATCTCACTAGGTAACGTTTGGCTAATTTCAGCCCCATACATTTTCCCATAGCTCCCAGGGGCTCCCTGTTCCCAGGTTCAGAGCAGAGCAGCTAAGCACCCCTCCCTGTAAATGGTGCGCTATTCAATGTGTATCTGCAGTGTTCAAATTCCCAGTCCAAATTCTTCATAACCAAAGAATACATGAACTCTCACCCTTTTCAATATTGTATTGAAATTTCACAAGTGTCCCAAGCAGGAATAAAACAGGGCTTCTAGAAGACTCATGTTTTTCAATGCTTTACCTCAGTAAAACTACTCTTTTTATCCTGCCCCACTAAAGAACTAGTCAGTTACAATAGGTCTTGTTTCTTTAGAGAATACAAACTTTAGGTCATTTAGGTAAATTTTGAGTCTTTCCAGGAACAGGCTGAAATGATCGAATAACTGACAACTTTATGCCTGAAGGCTTTGCTGAAACTTTGGATTTTTTGTTTGTGCATTGGTTTTGCTTTGTTTGGCAGAATTTCTGAGCCTCTAACCTGGCACCTGTTTTTCTGTTCTTGGCACTGAACTTTGTACAGTGGAAAGTAAGCAAAGTGGTACACATACTGAACTCAGTGGAGAAATGTGTTCAGCGTCTTATTACCATCAACTGGCCTGGCTGTTGTGTATATGCCATTCAGCAAATAGGGAAACAAATTGGAACACGGATGGAAGTTATGCTGGTTATAGCTGAACTGAAGAAGGGCATAGAGAAGCACACCATGAAAGCAAAGGTGAACAGGGGTCAGTTTACTGCACTGATAGAGGGAGACACTTCCAAATCCTGAGGTACAGTGCCTCAAAATTTTCTGAGCAAGGAGATTGTGGAGCCACAGAGGAAAGAGATTGAAGTTCTATAGTGTGCCTGGGGAGAGTCACATGAAGAGAAATCTTTTTCTCAGGCTCTCACAGAGAGCATTCTGGTCAAGCATTGACCGTGACTCATCCACATGGATGACACAGACAAAGGAACTACAGAATAATGTACAGGACTACAAGAT
>PVKA01002774.1:0-39439 GCA_004027165.1 Ctenomys sociabilis
AAACATTTCTTCTTGTGGACATGATACTCATCACCACCAGGCATAAGCTGGGCCAGTGAACCAACAGTGGGGCAGGATGCCAGTAGCTAGGAGCAGCATTGTAACTCAGGTTTCCACATCTCTGGTTTGCAGCCATGTGGTAGAGAAAGAAGCACAACTTGAAATAAAGAAAAGTGTCAGTGGCTTAGAAACACTTTTCTTGTCTATCAGACTCTGAACCCTGGGGAGAGTGTGCTGGAGAGGACAGCCAGAAGAAACACCGTGCCAGCTTTTTCCTTTCAAACCTGTGATGCCCTGGAATGTTAGGAGGTAATGATTTAAATGAGAAAGGGGTTTCAAATGTCCCCTCAAGCACAGCTTAAAATAACCAGTCCTCTCTGGAGCCAAGTACACTCAGGTTTTTTTCTTGAAAAACTTGTGCACATTAGCGATAACGGACAATTGATTAAAGATCCATTTTCAAAATGGCCAAGGCCATCCCCATCCCCCAGTCTGGACTGGTTATTATCCACAGGTGTCAATCTGAGCTAGAGAACAGTAGTTTCAAAGCCACACACTTAGCACCCACTGTGTGTGAGGGAGGAGAAAAAGAAACTCAGTGACCAAGAAAGATGAAGATGAAACAAAAGGGAACTGGAGGAAAAGGAAATAAGAGAGCGAGCCCAGGACAACAAAGGATGAATGTATCAGCTGAGGAAGTTTTGAGGTGAATGTTGGTTGACTGGCTTGTGTGAGTGCAGATCTGGTCTGGGGCAACATCCATGAGCTGACTGATCAGTACTCATGATCTTGATTTCTTCAGCTTGAGCCCAGGTCTTCCATTTGTAAGTGCACGCTGGAACCACATGGAAGTTTCAGAAAACACCAATGCCTGGACCTCACCCCAGAGATGCTCTTTTATTTGATTTGGGTACAGCTTGTAATTGTGGTTTTGAAATGTTCCCCAGATGAATCTAATATGTAACTAAGGTTGAATCACTGCCAAGAGTCTCCTTAGGTGACAAAACTAAGGGCAGGCTTTCAACTAAGAATTGAACATCTCCCTACAACTGGAGCATTCACTCATTCGATAAATCAGCGATTCTCCAAGTGTGCATCAGCATCAGCCATGGAACTGTTTTTTGTTATATGTTCTGTTTTTTTTTTCTTGGTGGAACCGGGGATTGAACTCAGGCCCTTGCGCTTGCCAGGGAAGTGTTTACTTATTTTACTGAGCCATCTCTCCAGCCCCCATGGAACTGATTTAGAATATGGTATTTGTGGTACCTGTATCAGTAATTCTGATTCAGTAGGTTTTGTGTGAGAATTTGCATTTTGAAAAGTCTTTGTGTCAGTCAGGGTTTTACTAGAGGTACACATAGAACACAAGATCCACAGAAGTCTCCATAAATGACTCTTAAGTAAAGCAAAGATATAGAATCCCTGAAATCTGAGTGCCAAATCAGAAAAATTAAGCTGCAGAAAATGTATTCATTTGCTAATGTTACAGTGACAAAATGCTACAGTCATACACAGTGGAGACCTCTTTCCTCACAATTTTTTTTTTTTTTTTTTTTTTTTTTTTCCGGTGGAACGGAGGATTGAACTCAGGCCCTTGCGCTTGCCAGGGAAGCACTTATTCCACTGAGCTGTCTCCCTGGCCCCTTGCCTCACATTTTTAGAAACTGAAATGGTAAAACCAAGGTTTCTAAGTGGTTGACTCTTTTTCTAGTAGATTTCTTCCCTAGTTTTGAGTGGTTTTCCAGGAACCTTTAACCTTCTTTGGATTGAAGATCTCTGCTTCTACCTTCTCATGATATTATCCATGTAAGCACATGTCCAAATTTCTCCCTCTCACACAGACACTAATAATATTGCATTAGGGCCCATTCCAATGATTTCTCTTAGTTACATCTGAAAAGACTACTTTCTAACAAAGTCATCCTAAGATATTGGAGTATGAATTTAGGAGGACATGATTCAATCTCAACACACTATTTATCTAATATTTCTCTAAAAATGTATTAATACAGATAACACTTGTACTGTCAATGCCCAAGGAATTAGAATTAAATAAGATATACATAATGAAAATCATCCTGGGCCTTATTTTAAATTTTAATGACTCTAGACAGCACAAACTGGATTCTGCAGTTCATCTGTTTACTCTGATTAGATAAGGCTGGAGTACAAACATTTATAGTTGCTTCTCTATAAAACAATAAGGAGGACTTTGAAAGTGCCAAATTTTAAGAGTGCCCTGGATTTTAGGCTACAATAATTAGTCTTTTCACAAACAAAACAAATCTGTTGCCATTGACTTTTTTGCAGCTTTGTACTAAATTTTGTTGAAAAATTGTAACTCTGAGAGGAAAACATATTGTGGTTTCTTTGGGTGCCGAGCTCCTTTAGAGTCACACTTTCTCTATTATTTCAATCATTTTAATGGCCAGAGAGCAGGTCCTATGTCATGTAAGTTTTCTGAGATTCAACTTCAAAAGTCCACCAGCCAGACCTAACTGATTAAATGAATCAACTTAAAATAAAATATATGACAGTCTCCTTTTTCCCTAACATTTCTACCTAGAATTTTTCTCTTTAACCAAGAACGTGTCATCTTGTCTAGCCAGCATAAAACTGTGAACACAATCAGACAAAATTATTTCCGGTTAACAATGAAATCTCAGATAGGGTAATACCAGCATGTTATCAGACAGCAGAAGATCTAATTCTAACATGTTCAAGTATAGGCAAATCAAATAAACTTCAAAGAAATGAAATAAGAGTAAAAAGTACTTCTACATTTCTTTAGTGTCTGGAAGAGTGGGAGTGACAGAGCAATGACAGAGGAAATTGGGATGTTATTCTCATGCTATTTCAGTAAAACCTGTAATGATTTGCTTGCTGAACAGGATGCTGCAGCAAGAGTTCTAGAAGAATTTGAATTTGCTCTGGTTTTGTTTACAAATTTTCTTTAGGAACCTTGCTTTAATATTGAGTTTTGTCTTACATTCTAAGCATTCTGCCTCAAATGATTCTGTATTTTGTAACATAGGGAAAGCTATGTGTGCACATTTTGGATTGTGCTTTTCCTCTGATGTATAAAAACAGCATAGCAGCACAGTTTATATGAACATATTTTCCACCCAGCAAGAAATGAGCCCAGAATCGAGGGGACATTTTGGCTGAAAGCCTCAATTGGGATATGGAAAGCAAACAGAATAAGGTTACCTGAAGGTTAAGCTGTGTTGTATTGATGTAGTAATGTTGTCTTTAGAACAAATTAGCTCACTGGGACTTGGTGACACACTGGAGTTTTAAACCCTTCTTTACAAAAAAGAACATGTGCGAGGTTTTTTTCCTAGCTTGCTGAAAAATGCCAGTGAAAAATTACACAAAGATCAAGCTTGAAAAATGTTTACTTTGCAGAAAATCATTTAAAAATGGAATCTCAATTTTGTTGGCAGCTCAGTCTTTGCAAAGGGCTATTTGTTCTGCACTTCTACAGCATATGGTTTATTGCAGTTTATATGGTGTATTGGAACTGCATGAACTTGGGCACCTTAGGGAATGTTTGTTTTTATTTATTTTTTTAAAGGTGGTTGGACAGAAATCCAGTATGAATCATATAAGAGAGACTTATAACCATCTGAAGATAAATGTTTCCCAGGTGACACAGAGCAGCACATCTGGAAGGTGACCCTATATAAATAAATAATCTGAAAAGACCATAGTTTTAAAGGATATCAATAAAGAAAAGGAGTATGCATTTTCTTTCCTCAACTGGAGAGTTGCACCTAGCTTTATATATAAAAAAATAATAGTATCGCTTCTTATGCAAATTTCTAGAAGCCCTTAGCCTAGAAACATTTATTCTTTCACTCACACTCACTTGCTCAACAAATTTTAGTGAATTTAGCCTGGAAAGATTGCTATCGTGAGAGATCCTAGAAGTAGAAAAATGAGTAAGACATACTTCTTGACCTAAACTCTTTTTTTTTTTTTTGGGGGGGGGGGGGGGGGGGGGACCAGGGATTGAACTCAGGCCCTTGCACTTGCCAGGGAAGTGCTTATTCCACTGAGCCATCTCCCTGCCCCCCTAAACTCTTCAAGTTAGCCGTTCAACACTTTATTTTTGGGCAATGATGTTCATGTATCTTAACTGAAGCTCCAAAGTAAATTCATGTAATGAGATATTACTACAAAGAGCTGAGGGTGTAGCTCAGTGGAAGTGTGTATTAGGCCCAGTGTTCAATCCACAATGCTGCAAGACCATGTGACAGTGCCATATTATGAAGTACTATGACACTGTATCATAAACGATTACTCCTAATGTCTATTGAAACCAAGTCCTATATGGTTTTTTTGTTTGCTTGGGTTTTTTTGGTTTATTTTGGTGTTGGGGATTGAACTCAGGACCTTGCACTTGCCAGTCAGGTCATTTATATGACTGAGCTATCTCCACAGCCTCTAGAATTCTTTAAAATCTTTTTGCATCATTTGTTTCATTCATTTTTACTCCTTTTTGCCAAGAAAATTTCTGAATCATTTAGTCATGCTTTAAACGGTTTTTGCTCTTTCTGAAAAAGAGGAAGTATTAATAATGTGTAGGGCCGAAGAGATGGCTCAGTGGGATAAGCACTGCCCTGGCAAGCACAAGGGCTTAAGTTCAATCCGCAGTTCTGCAAAAAAAAAAAAATAATAATAATAAATAATAATAATAATGAAGATGATGATGTGTAGTAGCTAAATTGAATTTTGAACCAAGAAATCTTCCAGTTTTGTTCCTTCTTAATTATTTATCTTATATTATCATTCAAAGTTTAGGTTGGGCACTACAATTTTTTTGCTATTGTCATTGCTATACTTTTAAAATAAATACTGGGTGCTCGGTATAGTAAAAAAGCAATTTCACACTAAAATGTACTATTTAAGACTTCTCAAGATATAATTTTCCTTGTCTGGAAAGGAATGTTTGAAGGGACATAGCACCTGCAGAAAGAATACAAAGAGGAAATTGAAGTTGAGGAAACTTGGCAGTTGATGCTTTTCCCATCAAGAAAGTGCCATAAAATATGTTTGACGGCTAGATAGATAAGCAAGCTGAAGTTGTAGTGCATGAACAAAAATGGATAGCTCTTTTCTTACTTCCTCCTTGACTTATTATTGCAAAATACTTGATATATTGTAGTATATATTAAAATACTTTGAGATTTTAACATGTACATCTTTTTTTGCATTTGTCAAGTTTTCAATGTTTATTGCCCATTTAGTATTTATAAAAATGGAAACTGTCTTTTTAAAGTGTTTGACAGTATGGATTTATTAATTCAAAGGTTGTAACAGATAAATATTTATTTTTTTTAAGAGTGTGAGGAATTTATCAAGAGAAAGAAAGCTTCTGTCTAAGAGGGACAGGAAGGGGCCTGGAAGATGGGTAGCCCCTAGAAAAATAATTTGAAAAATGCAGAAAAAGAAATAGCTGTAAAAGAAGGACAGATTTCTCAAAAGCCTCATTTAACTTCATCTAACAGGCTGGCATTTTGTCTTCTCATTTCACTGAGAACTCTATCGAAGTTACTTAAGTAACTTTCAAAGCTCTCAAAATCCTAAGCAACAATCTCTCTCTTCCCCATGGCAGTTAGCTTATTTCCTTACTTTTTCATTAAGCAAAAGGCAAAAAGGCTCTTTAATCACTTTCCAAGAATAGCACCAACATAATTAATTAAAAGAGTATTTTTTTTAAATAAGTGAAATTCTGAAAGTCAGTGTTATTGTCCATATCTAATGTCCACCCAAAGCCTCGTGTGGCTGTACAAAGAGCTTTTAAAGAGTGTCTCAATCAAGAGCCTATGATGCCAGGATTAAGGGGGTAGTACTGGAATTAAGGGTGAGTGACCACTAAATTAGCCCACTGATTGGCTCAACGTAGTTCTGGATAATGGGAAGGCCCACGATGGGTGGCACCCCCCAGAAGGAGAGGTGAGGTAAGCAGCTGCTGCTGTCTGCCTGCCTGCTTCCTTCCCTGCAACACCATGGACCATTTCTCTTCTGTGATTGCCTCTCCCATGCCACCCTTCCTTGGAGTCAGGCAACCATGAACTGAAACCTCGACAAACTGTCCGCCAAAACAAACCTTTCTTCCTTTAATTTTGTGGGTTGAATATTTTGTCTTAGCAATGATGAAAGCAATGAAAACACCTTATTTTTAACTCTTCGCTGATGTTTCTGCTTGATAATACTGAAACATGGAAGCCTTTGTTGTGAATTAATGTTTTCTACAAACACACACACACACACACACACACGTTATGTATTCAATACAGGGTCTACAGGGTCTCACAGCACAGACTGGAGTCATCCCCCTGTTTTCAGCCTCCCAAGTGCTGGGATTACAGGTATGCGCCACCACACCCACTCTTAATGCTTCCTGTATTTTAAAAAATAAATTAGTGAACTTATCATTGTAGCCTTAGTTAAATGAGCCTGTAAAAGGGAAGTTTCTGCTTTCACAAGCAATATATCTTCTTACATGATAGTACCTCACTGTTGTAGAATACATTTTATAATATAGAACTAAAATTTTACAACCTTTAGCTGTAAGAAGCTACTATGAATTTCCTAAAACTACAGTTTGATAGTTTTAAATAACATTTGCACAAAAAGCACTTTCCTTATGAGCTTAAAGATCTTATAATTTTGTTGTAGAATTTCACTTGACACAATTCTATGTGATGTTTGCATTTGTTTCAAGATATTTTATAATTTTCTCCAAATTTTGACCATAATTAACCTTTCTTGTTGTTATAATTAGAGATAAAATCTGATTTTAAAGCTCCAATTCTAGATTTATAAGATCTGAAGGGAAACCAGAATACATTAAAATTCTAATTCTAAAGCTTGATTTCACCCAAACCCTTTCTGAGAAGTATTTTTCTAATTAATTAAGGCAGCCTATACTGTTTCAGTAGATTATAGAAAACCATTTCATTGTTTGCAAATAAAATAATCTTTATTTTAATGATTCTTGCATCTCCTGTTTCTTATCTTACACGTCTTCATCCAGTGCCTTAAACTGCTTGGGCACACTACCTTTATCTTATATGTCTCAGTTTCTCCATCTGTGAAAAAGAAATAATGATAATTACCATTTCACAATGTTAAAAAAGTAAATACATCCATTCATGATTGGAACAATTCTGTCATAAGTAAACAATACTATTAAATATTATAAATAAAAATTATGATTCTATTTCACAGGTGTTATCACTAAAACAGAAAAGGGGAATATTTAAGTTAGTGTTACTTTTATAGTGAAACTTTAAATATTATCTTTATGTAATCTAACATTAACTCTTTGAGAGTTTCATTTGGTTTGGTTTGATTTGGCAGACTCAGTGCCTCACCCAAATTTTTGGAATAATGAGTGTTTGCTTCTTATTGATAGCAAGTCTAATAAAAACCAATAGGGAAACCAGTCACGGTTGCAAGATGTCTGCTACTTCACAGTTTTATCACATACTAGAACTTCAGAGCCCTCAATTTTTTTTTTAATTTCCAAGCAAGAAAAAAAAAAAAAGGGAAAAATGAGAATGGAGGACAGTATAGGTGTCAAATCCAAAGTAAGGATCAAACTATCACGTTTTCTGCTTTAAGTCTTGCTATTTCTTAATCTATACCAGCTATTTCTATCTGTACATAAACATTTTACATGGGGCATTATTTTCATTGCGTTATTCAACATATGTTTAAATAAAACTCTCTCTTATTGATTCCAATAATACCTGTGCCATGAATTAATTATAAGTTAAATTTACTGATATAGGTAATCACTTCTTGCTACAAAATTACTCAGAAAGTAAGACTCTAAAAGAGATTCTCTGTTGGCAACTTCCTCCAAATTAAATTTACTGTTATGGTGTTGGAAGTATAGTGTGGTAACAAAATTTAAACAAGTTCCAGTTTACTTTTAACAACCTCCACCTCAATTTTATTTAATTAGCTTAATTAGTTCACAGAACTCAGGGAAATACATTGTATTGCTGATTTATTACACAGGATATTACAAAGAATGGGATCAAGGTGCATACGGTGAGGTATGGAGGACAGCATATGGAGTTTCCATGCACTCTTTGATGTGTACACTCTCCAGGAATCTCTATGTGTCCAGCAATCTGGAAGGTCTCCAAGCCCCACATTTTTGAGTTTTTGGTTGTTTTTTTTTAATTTTTAACACGATTCAAGCACAGACAACTATGCTGAGCTTTAATCTGACCTAGAGTGTGATCTGCTTGTAGCCTAGATGAGGAAACCCGGTGAGACCCATTGCTTCACAGGTACAGGGCAGGATCCCTTCAGAAATATGTTTAATAACAGACAAGTTAGGTCAGAGAAAAACTGGGGTGTGATGTTTTAGATCTGAAATATACCCCTGAAGTCTCAAGTTCTAGGTTGCATGAAGTGGGTCATTGGGAATATGACCTGGAATGAGGTATTCTTGGTCCCAGCCATTCAGTTCTCTGTTTCCCAGCAGCCATTCAGTGAACGTGTTCCCCACCATGCTTCTCCACCACAGTATTTCTGCTCTGGGGCTGCTAACCATATACTGAACCCACTGACACTGTTGGCCAAAATAGTCATTTCCTCATTTAAGATGTAGGTTTCAGAAACTGCGCCGAGAGGGCAGAGTAGTGAGCAACAGAAAGGAGCCTCTCTGAATGTCGCCTTTCAGCCATTAGAATCTAGCAACATGAGGAACAAAAGAAAGAGATAAATGGGTGCCCTGGACCCAGGAAGGATTTGAAATGTGAATTGAATCCCACAGAGAAACTGAAGAGAGAAATCTCAAAAAGAAGGAGGAGGTAGCCAGGAAAACTTCTCCCTGAGATGGGACTCACTGCACAAGATTCAACCCTATAGACACACAGTGACCACTTGTAACCCCAGAGCCCTCCACAGAGATGCAGCAGTGGATATGAGCAGTGGACATATATGTTATACGTGATAGGATAAGTATGCAGCACTTTTCCCTTAGTTCATTCATTGAGAAGAAAAGTTTGGGGCTGGTCAAAGAGCTCCGTGGATTAAAGCACCTGCAAGTAGGTGCAGGGGCTAGGGGTTTGATTTCCAGGCCTGCTTGCCAGCGCTATCCTTGGGGCACACTGAGATAGCAATTGAGACTGGGTGTGGTGCCACTCGACCGTAATCCCAGCTCTTGGGAGGCTATAAATAGGCAGATCACTATGAGTCTGATCTAGTAGTAAGATCTTGAACACCCTGTAGACCCTTCCCTAAAATACAAAAAAAAAAAAAAAAGTATACTAATATTGTTTTAGACAACATATCATGTACAACTTGTCCTCTGAATAACTACTACAGAGACAACAATATTCAGTTTATCCATCATTGTAGCTGGCCTACTAACATGTTTTGAAACTGTTTCATTGCTATTTTATTTTTTGTTATTAAAATAATTTTTTATAAAGCACCACAGTAGCTGGTGGTGAGTGGTGAGGACTCAGTCATCCCAGAGAATAACTGATGGAGTCATCTTGGAGAGGGGCCACGTGAGTGGCTGACGGCTCCATCTAGTGGCTCCTAGCCATGCTCAGGACCACAGGGGTGCAGAAGGCTGCAGGCCAAGTGACTCTGGTCTATACCAGAAGGTGTAGGCTCACAGAGATTATCCACTACCCCACCAAAAAGCTGCTGCTGGCTTGCTGGGATAAATCAACACAGAGCTTGACTCTGTCTCCACACATTGTCTACCAGTGATGGAGGAGACAAACCTGGAAATGGGCTCCCCGCCCCATGCCATTGTTTGTTTTTTATTATTGTGGTCGTGGTTTTGTTTTTGAATTTTTCTCTTTCATTGTTTGCTCTTATTTTTATGAGTGTGAAGGTGGTATCTAGTCCCTTTGTGGTTGCTATTCTGTTTTTTTTTTTTTTTAAATCTCTTCTTTCTCTCTTTCCTACCAGTCTTCCACACTAGTTTCCCAAAGCTAGTACTATCTCCCTTGTCTTCTAGCTTTACTTCTAATTTTTTCCTCTTCCACCACTCCATTTTTTCCCCTAACCCCTTTTAAATTTTAATCCCTAAAGACATATTAAGGACTTATGTACTGCATGTAATTTTCTGTTCTAGTGTAGATTTTGTCATGTAAGCAGAAATCTAATTCATACAGTTAAAGGTAGCAAATTAGTGGTTACCTCTGTCATTTTCTAGGCTATAGTTGATTTACTGCTATTGTTGATGGTACTGTTTTAAACAAAAGTGACATAATTGTTCTCAACAATTATCAGAAACAGCCATTCTGATATTCTATGAATGAGATTAACTAACGGTCACAGAAAATATTGCTGCAAAATTTGAAAGAACCAGGGCCTGAGCCAAACAGGCAGCAACTTTTCATCCTCAACAGCCTCAAACCTCAAAAATCAGTTCCACCTGGAAGATTTCTTGAAGAAGTAGTCATTTCCTAAGGGTTCCAGACAGTATCTATGAAGCAGCCCATCATAGGCAATTTACATGCATCACTCCAGGAATAAAAAGAAAAAAAGAAAAGAAAATGAGAAAACAACTAAACAAGGTGCGACCCCAGACATCCAATTCACCAAAGGCAAAGGCAGGGGGCAGTGAGTGGGATAATCCAAAAGCCACCCACATGGCCTTTCTAAAGTGGTATCAACAAAGCAATTCAATGAGGTGCTAGAAAAAGTGAAACCAGAAATACTTTTTCAGACAACTGCTGAGATCACACCTACAGTGAAAACTACAGTTAGTGACTCTGGAGCTGATGCAGGCAAAAAGCAGAGGAGCTTCATAAAATTATAGAAATCATGAATGATGAGCATAGGAAAGAAATGGAATCCATATGGCAGATGCAAGCAGGTAGATGTACAGGAAAATAAAATTTGTATTGAAATATTCCCAGCAGGTTAGGTCAATGTGAGGATAGGCTCTCAGATATAAAAGACAGGCTTGTCATTAGTGATCATGAAATGAAAAATGTCTTTTCTTCTTTTTCTTGGTTTCTTTTTTGTTTCTTTTTTGGTTTTTTTGGTACTAGGGATAGAACTCAGGACCTTGCGTTTGCATTTGCCAGGCAAGTACTTATGCTGCTGAGCCATATCCCCAGTAAAATAGCAGAAGACAGTGAGAAGTCAATCAAGCAGATGCTGGATGAGACAAAGAAGAATAATTTAAGAATTATTTGAGTCATAAAAAAACAGGAGATAGCACAGATGAATTAAAGAAAAATACTGTTTGCCATGACCAGCTTGGCTTTCAGTGGTCCCAGGAAAAAACTGGTGAAGGGATTTGGAAAATACAGATAAGAGATAAAAGCTGAGGTAAAGTAGAGACCTCTTTCTGGATGGGAGAAGAGGAACCATGCAACCTTTGTGAGGGCATTATTTATACATTTATTTATTCATACTTTTTACAAAGTTAGTACCACCCGTACAGGGTTTCCTAGTGACCAAAGATTGGAATTGTCTCAGTCAAGATGTTTTTCTCAGGACTGAAATAACTTGATTGCATTAGGAATTTTGGCTTTGTCTCACCCCAACACATGAGAACAATCTGCAGCTTCATTCAATCCCTACATCTTCTTCTCTGTTTTATAGGGTGAATGACAATTGAAGGTCAATTGAAATTTGAAGAGCTGTGTTTGGAGAATCTTGGTAGAAGACCTTTCTATTCTTGAATACTTTCCACTCTGAATGAACTTATATGTTTAGGCTAAAGATTTTTAATCCAGATGTTTTTGGTGCCTGTATGCAACACATTATCGCTATACTGTCCAATAATCTCTAAGAGTAGTGAAATACTTGTACAGCTGGCAATTGTCAGAAATCATCAGTAACTGGAATTTTTACAGCTAGCATATTACTGCCATTGTTTTCTATATCTTGTGATTATACTTTTCTGCTGGATGATTAAGATCAAGTTAGGACAAGCCCTGCATCAATCATCTATCAATGTGAGTTAAGTCTCCTCAGGAATTACCTTCTAACCAAGTACAGCACCTCTTAGTTCTTATGTCAGTGTCAGCTATAAGGATGAGTCATAGCCATTGCTTGACTAAGTTGCTCTCTGGGAAAGCTTCAGAAATTTTGTTTCTTTTCTCTTTTTAGGCACATTATACAACACTGATACTTCTATCTGGTTCCATACTTCCCTAAATCAGAAAATCAGGGACTCAACTGAGGTACAACATGTCATAGTAGAGGTTCTCCTATTCCATGGGGACTCACTGACCTTGGAGGGCTAGAGCCAAAATATTGATTATTATCTTAGCCCAACTATCACTCAAATTTTTTTGGTCTCCAAATCTCAGTTTTTGAACATCCAGAAGACTTCTCTTAATGACAATACATTGTAATTGATACAGTAAGATTAATATTACTGTTATCCAAATATCAAACACCACAGAACATAAAATGGAATTGTTATCTTCCAATTCCATGGGTATTGTAATATTTAAATCCCCAAAGAATGTTAACAGACAAGTTATATAATTTTAAACAGACACTTAAAAATCAAAACCATACATACCAGTGCAGCATGATAATCATGATAACATTTTTATTTTGACACAGCACATCCTCTTTAATTAATTGTCTCTATCTAATACATAATAAGTTTTTGCCTAATTCATTGTCCTTTAATAAGATATACATAAGTTTTGTGTTAAGGGCAGAGGTCTGAATCATAAAGAAAGTCTTATCATCATAAGTAATCCTTGTTTTACATTTTGGAAGACCTGTACACCTGGAATTATGAATACATTTAACACACCAGCAGATTAACAATAATGAATTGTCATACACATGTTGAAACTTTGGTTTCTTGATTTACTTTTGTACCAAGAGCATCTTTTATGAGAAAACCTTATTGTACTTTTTCTGGAAATCTTTGCCTTTTGACTACAACTGAATTATTAGGGATATCTCCTAAAATTCCGAAGATCACTGAGGGCTGCTTATTAATGAACAAATGTTAACCACACCTTTATTCAGCAAATGGAATCCTAATAACCTCTCTCCATCCAAAGGAATTTTTGTTAATTATCTTAGATTTGGTGAACGGTGAGAAAGCCAATTTTGACCTAACTTAGACCAGCTGGTAATCCAGGTGGAAACATGTTTTTAAGTCTATAACCTAAATTGTATTATAAATAAAGATAAAAAAAATACAAAAGAAAAAAATTTTAAAAAACAATTTTTGATCTCAAAATAAAAAGGAACAGCCCCTCAAGGAAAGTACAAACAAAAAATGACAAATACAAACAATAAATAAACAATTATTTTACAAAATTTGAGTGTTCTCAAATATATTTTACCAAACTGAATTATAGCAATTCAATTACAATTTGGAAACTTTAATTATGAATAGACTCATCAGCTTCTGCTGTCATTTAGCAGACATCACTTAAAAAAACTTGGAAGGAATATGTATTTCATCTCTAACAAATATACCTTCTCCATATTTTTTCTATCTTAAGAATACTGATGACTTGCAGCTCAGTTATATTTGTATACTTGATCACCTATTCAGCCCTTTGACTCCTATTTTGGTTACCAGCTCCTGCACACTCTGGGTCAAATCCTTCAACAGGCTCCAGATCATTCCAGCCTCATCGATGGCAGCTTCTTCAGATCTGAACAGCAAGTTCTAGCAAAACCCAAACATACCCTCAAGCCTCAAAATTATTGTTTTTCTAACCTGATTGAATTGTGATAGTACAGAACTCCAAGAATTGATTTTTCTTTGTGTTTTTGTAATTGAGTTTTGATTGTATGGTGAGAAGCCTGTATATCTACACTTTAGAAGAAGAAGCCGTCACATAGCCTCCTTTACCCCAAGATGACCTACGTGTGAAGACAGAAGCAAATTTAATTAATTTGTCAGAAAGATAATGACAACACCAGAGAAGTTATCTACTGTAGACTGTCAAGAGACTGAAACATTTCATAACCACCATTACTGAACTGAAGAAAAAGGAACAATAAGAGTTTGTACCTTATCACCAATGCCATTGAAAATATTGCCAAAGGACATATGTTGAATTAGACAAAGCCAATTACTATTACCAAGCCTGAAAATAAGTTATATTCTCACATTAGAACACAGCAGGGTGGAAAATGATTAACTTGGACCTGAATAGCTTGAGGTAATTTGTCTTTGTTGGATAAGATGATCCAAATATGAAGAAGTTATCATAGTTTTCACCCTTTAGGAGGCTATCATTGGGCCTCCCATTATTTAAATGGAAAGTTAAAATTTTATATGAGAGTTGGGTGCTTTGAGCAGTGTTTTAAATAATTGAATCATAATCTTGATTTTTTTTGCCTTTATCATCTGGATCAATGACACCTTCCCAAACCTGGAGACCTCTTTGTATTTTGGCTCTGGCTGCCACTTTTACACCATCACCTCAGGGCTGGGTAAGTTTCTGGCAGCAGCTCAATTGTTCTGTCTTACTGTGGGGAATGGGCTCAACAGCCTGTGCCTTACTCTCCCCAGGAGACGCAGTGGTCACTACCTGGGCAGCAATGACTGCCCAAAGGTTTCTTTGTGTTTTTTCTCTCCTCTGATCTGAGCTGCTGTCATCCTACAGCGAGAGTGTGCATTGCTCATGTGCTGGTACCACAGTGATATTGTGCATTGCTAGCTCAGTAGAAGTGCCCGAGAAGCTTGTCTGGGATCCAAGAAAAGCCATGGCTGTTGCTGGCTGATCCCGGGTCCTGGGAACACCAGCTACTGTTCCCACTCAGGCCGCTGGATGTGCCATTTCTGCTGGGATTCTCTGTGTAGATGTGGTCTTTGCATGCTGGCATCCATATTGCTTGACGGGGCCAACACAGGTCCAGTGGAAGTTTCCCAGAGTGGGTCGGCCTTCAGCACTAATTTTAAATTTCCATTCATTTTTCCAATGATACCCTTGTGAATATCTTGTACAAAGATTGGAAGGTTTTGTTAAAGAGACAGATAATGATTGTCCTCCCTTTAACAGGTACATCAGAGTAGTTTTGGGCAAAATGTCATTTATCCTACAACAGAAACAAGAGATCTTAGTGTTTTTTTTCTTTCTTTCTTTCCTTTAAGGTGTGAATGAATAACCTGAGTAATAGCTGCTGCAAAACAGCCCCTATACATATGAATAACTAATACCTACACAAATCTGAAAATGTGTAATTTGTCTTTGATAATTAGGAGCTTGAATTTTAAGACATATTGAGCACCCTCCCAAACTCATCTAGCATTTTTATCTAATTGAGCAAAGCAAGGAAGTTTAAGTGCTATAGGTGATACCTTTGTTTTCTCCTTCTGTTCCCACTTGGCATTTGATTTTAAAGTAGCACTCCAAGGTAAATCCTTTGTGGTGGCAAAACTCTTCTAATCAAAAGCCAAAAAGAGAAAGAAATACAGGAATCAAGCATTGAAGACATTTCTGTATACATATATCTCTATGATTCTTGAGACCGTTTACCCCATCTTTAACTACTAGTAAATGAGCCTTTTTTCTTCTTCAAGTTCTATTTCTCTTTTCAAGTCAGTAGACCTCCATGCTCCAATTTTACACCTGATAATTGTCAGTGCAACATTCCTGTGCTCAATATTGGCTACCAATGTGCTTTTCCACCCTGCTGTATTCAAATCTGAGAAGTGTCTTGATGCCTACTAATTTTCCTTACTGGGTGTCCCTATTCAGCACCCATTTGTAGTGACCCACAAGATAGTTCTCAGTGGTCCCAGGGAAAAATGGCAAGGGGGTTTAGAAAATAAAGACAAGAGATGAAAGCTGAGGTCAGGTGGAGGCCTCTTTCTCAATAAGAAAAGACACATTGTTCAACCACTGTGTGGGGTGTTTATTTACACTTTGTACAAAGTTAGTATCACACACACTGAGTTGTCTAGTGATTAATGACTGGAATCGTCTCCACCAAGATTTTTTTCTCAAGATCGAGGTAGTGAAATTGCTTTAAACATTTTGGCTTTGTCTTGCCCCCACACATGTGATCAACATCCAGCTTCAGCTACCCCCTACAACTATTCACAGATGCAATAGCAGAAATTGATGCACATACAACTCTAATTATCTATGATAACATAATTTACTACCAGGCATATCATAATCAAGATTCCAGAAATTCAACATGAGACTATAATCTTAAAAGATATTATGGAAAAGAAACCCATAAAGGAAAAGCCCATAAGGATCAGAGCAGCTGACTTCTCAACACAAACTCACAAGTCAGGGAGAGCTTTGAGTGAAGTGTTTCAAGTTCTAAAGAAAAACAGCCTTCAGCACAGATTGATATACCATGCACTTTCAAAAGTGATGGATAAATAAGATGCTTCCACAGAAAAGAACATCTAAGGAAATGTATGACAACCAAATCATCATTCAAAAATGTTTTAAAGGGCATTCTAGAAAGAGATAACAAGGGCTATGACTTCATGAACTGAACAGAAGGACTCCATCAGGCAAGGCAAATAATTAAACAGAGATGGGTGGAAAAGGGAGAGTGAAGCAACAATAGGAAAATAACATAAGAGAGATAAGTCAGTACTTATCAGTTATAAACATCAATGCTAATTTAATACTAATTCAATTCACCAATCAAAAGACACAGACTGTCAGAATGGGTTCAACATGTAAGATCGAATAATATGCTATATACAAGAAATAAATTTAAATTCAAAATGAAATTCATAGACTGAAAGTAAAAAAATTGAAGACAATACCCCACGTGACAGGAACCCAGAAAAAAATCAAAGGTAGCTACTCTATTTGAAGTTAGTGTGTGTGTGTGTGTGTGTGTGTGTGTGTGTGTGTGTGTGTGCGTGCGTGCGTCTGTGTGCGTGAGTGTGTGTGACAGCACCAAGGATTGAATTCACAACCTTGCACTTGCCAGGCAGGCACTTGTGCTGCTAAGCTATATTACCAGCCTTTGTAAAGTGAATTCGAAGCCAAGCCTGATTAAGAGAAATAAGTTACTGCAGAGTCCTGCAAGATATCTCAGTGGTCTAAAGTGCCTGCTTAGGCAAGCTTAGGCAAGCATTCAGGGATTGTGGTTCAATCTCCAGCACTATGTGCCATTCTTGCTCTGCCTCTAGGGTGGGCTGAACTGACCACAAAAAACAAACAAACAAAACAAAACAAAACAAAAAGAAAGTTACTATAGGCTTGTAAAGGGAACAATCAAGAAGAACAGATAATAATCATATATATATATATATATATATATATATATATATATATATATATGTGCAACAAATGCCAATGCACCCAACTATATAAAACAAATATGAAATATCAAACATAAGAAGGCAAATAAGTACTAATACAATTGTACTGGAAGATCTCACTATCCTGATGTCAAAAAATACAGATAATCTCATCAAAAAATCAAAAATGTGACATTAGAACTACACTAAACTTTTGATGAAATGGACTTAGTAGATGTCTTCAGAGTGTGCTACTCCACTTCAGAATACACATTCTTCTTAGCTGCACAGAGCATATTCTCCAAAATAGACCACATGCTAACTGATAGGACAGGCTTAAGTAAATCCAAATGAGCAGAAAGTATCCCATATATATTATTAGAACATAGCACAATGAAATTGGAAATCAATGGCAAAAGAAACCATAAGAATTTCACAAACAAATGGAAATTAAATAGCACCCTCCTGAATGACTAGTGGTCCCAGATGAAATTAAAGAAGAAATTATAGTTTCTACAATTAAATGATAAAGACAACACAACATATTAGAAATTAAGGGACACAATGAAAATAGTTCTAGCAGCGAAATTTATAGCAATGAAAACCTATGTCAGGAAAATAGAACAAGTACAAATAAACAGCTTAATGGCAAACGTCATACTTCTAGAAAAAGAAGAGTAGGCTAAGCCAAAAAAACTCATATAAGGGAGAAAATTATAAAAATCAGAGTCGAAATTATTGCATTAGAGACAAAGAAAACAATACTAAGAATTAATGAATTAAAGTTGGTTCTTTGAAAGATTAAACAAAATTAACAAGCACTTAGCCAACCTTATCAATAAAAGAAAAGACTCATCCATGCAAGTAGGAATGAAATGGGTAAAAACTCAATGGTCTGTGGAGAAATGCAGAAGGTCATCTACACATCCTTCGGAAACTTGTATTCTAGTAAGATAGCAAATGCAGAAGAAATGGACAGATTCCTAGATATAGAGCAATTATTAAAACTGAGTCAAGATATAAAAATTCTAAATAAACTGATAGAAATCAATGAAAGTGAAGATGTAATTAAAATATAACAATAAAGAAAAGTCCCGGTCCTGTTGGATTCACTGCCAAATTCCACATGAAATTCACTCATTCATTTTATTTATTTATTTATTTATTTATTTATTTATTTATTTATTTATTTATTTATTTATTTGGCAGAACCAGGGATTGAACTCAGGCCCTTGCACTTACCAGGGAAACACTTATTCCATTGAGACATCTCCCTGGCTCCCCATATGAAATTTAGGGAAGACCTAACACTCTTACTTCTCGAATTCTAGCAAAATCAAAAAGGAAGTAATACTTCAAAATTCAATCCTGGAAGCAAGCATTACCTTGACATCAAAGATGGAAAAGACTCAACTAAGGAAGAGAACTACAGGCCAATCTGCCTCATGAACACAGATGGAAAATTGTTCACGGAAACAGAATGTTGGAAATCATCAAGAGAATTATATACCATGACCAAGTGGGATTCATCTCAGGGATGCAGAAGTGGTTCAACTTATGTAAATCAGTAAAAGTGATACGTCATATTGACAGAGCCAAGAACAAAAATCGTATGATAATCTCAGCAGATACATAAAAAGCTTTTGACAAAGTTCTGTACCATTCATAACAAAAACCCTAAAGAAAATTAGAATAGGTGGTCTTTATCTCAATCTGATAAAGATTGTCCATGACAAACAAACAGCCAACATCATACTAAAGTGACAAAACTGGAAAGCTTTCACTTTAAAATAAGGAACAAGACAAGAATTTTCACTGTTTCCACTCTTATTCAACATAGTAGTGGTCATGGTGCTGCACACTTGTAATCCCAGCAATCTGGAGAGTGAAGCTGGAAGATTTCCATGAGTTCAAGGCCAGCCTGAAGCCAGCAAGATCTTGTCTCAAAAAAAAAAATTCCTTCCAACTTTAGCTAGAATAATTGGACAAGAGAAAGAAATAAAAGGAATAATGATGGGAAATAAAGAAGTCAAACAAATCATTTCCAGAAGACACGATACTTTTCATAGAAGTCCCTAAAAACACTACTAAAAAACTGTTAGATGTAATAAGAAAATTAAGTAGCAAAGCTAAATATGAAGTCAACACACAAAGAGCAATAGTCTTACTTTACATGAATAACAAATTCACTGAGAGAAGTTAGGGAAATAACACCTTCCACAATAATTTGCAGAAAAGATGAAATACGGCAGTACACTGAGCTCCGCAGAGACAGTGCCAGGGCAAATGAGAGCCGGACAGGCACAGGGCAACTCTGTACCTCGCTGAGGAAAACAAGTAAACATGGGCAAAGGAAATCCTGAGAAGCCAAGAGGCAGGATGTCATCCTATGCATTCTTTGTGAAAACTTGCCAGGAGGAGCACAAGAAGAAGGACCCAGATGCTTCCATTAACTTCTCAGGGTTTTCCAAGAAGTGATCAGAGAGGTGCAAGACCATGTCTGCTAAAGAAAAAGGAAAATTTGAAGATATAGCAAAAGCAGACAAGTTTGTTATGAAAGAGAAAAGAAAATATACATTCCTCCTAAAGGAGAAACAAAAAAAGAAGTTCAAGGGTCTCAATGCACCCAAGAGGCCTCCTTCAGCCTTCTTCTTATTCTGTTTTGAGTATTATCCAAAAATCAAAGGAAAAAATCCTGGCCTCCCCATTGGTGATGTCACAGAGAAACCTGGAGAACTGTAGAATAATACCGTAGTAGATAACAAACAGCAGTACGAGAACAAGGACACAAAGCTGAAGGAAAAGTATGAAAAGGACATTGCTGCCTACCAGGCTAAAGGAAAACCTGATGCAACAAGAAAGGGAGTCATCAAGGCTGAAAAAAATAAGAAAAAGAAGGAAGAGGAGGAGGAGGAGGAGGAAGGTGATGATGAAGAGAAGGAAGAAGATGAAGAGAATGAGGAAGATGAAGAAGAGAATGATGATGAATAAGATGGTTATAGCGCAGTTTTTTTTAATCTATAAAGCATTTAACCCCTCGTACACAACTCACTCCTTTTGAAGAAAAAAAATAATTGAAATTTAAGACTGTATAAAGTTTTTTTAAAAGATGAAATACCAAAGAAGCAATCTAATGAGGGCTGTAAAAGAACTCTATGTTGAAAACTACAGTACTCTGCTAAAGGAAGTGAGTATCAGAAAATGGGGAATCGACTCAGAGTGCGGGCCCAGTGTATGAGTGAGACTGCATGGGGCCGCCGGATCCTGAAATGACGCAGAGAGCAAGCCCAGCGTGAAGCCCTTCAGCATAACTCCCTGCAAAGAGGCTAGAGGCAACACCCACCCAGCTGATTCAGGAGCAGAACATCTTGCCAGAGTGATGTTCACCTGCAATGGGTTCACCTGCAAGGCTGCAGCAGGAAGAAGTGGAGCACAGCATCCAGACCCAAGCCACACTCACCTGGAAGAGTCTGAACTTCATAGATACAGACCTGGTGCTAAGGTAATAACTCTATCTGAGCTCTACACCAAAGGTCAAAAGTCAGTGGTATACAAAATGACAAAGAGAAGGAACAAAAAGCAGTTTCAGGCCCCGAATCCACCCAGTTCAAATGCAGAAGACACTAGCATAGAGGAAATTGGAAATCACACACCTGAAATCTCTGAAATAATAGCGTTGGAAGTAAAGGAACAACTGCAGAAAGGTATGGAAGAGATCAGATCAGAAATAATTTCTGAAGTAAAAAAAGTGATAATTATAATCAAAGAAGTACTAAGTGCTTCTAAAAAACATACTGATAAAAGTAGAGCAGAATATAAAAATGATGGGACCTCTGAATAAGCAGTACAGGAAAGAAATAGAATGTGTGAAACAGATCCAAAGTAATATACAGGAAATTAAAACCTCAATCACAAGCTGGTAAATCTGTTTGAGTGAAAGTAAAAATAGACTCTCTGACCTTAAAGACAACACTGCAACTAGTGAAAAAGTAAGCAAAGATCTCTTAAAAACAACAAGATGCAGGAACAAATAACTCAACACCTGCAAGATGATGCAAAGATGAACAATGTAAGACTAATAGGCACCAATGAGAAGGAAGGAGTCAATGCAAATGATATAAAAAGAATATGGGCAGAAGTAATAGCAGAAAACTTCCCAAATATGGGGCAACAATCTGACATTCAGAAACCAAAGCATATAGAACTCCAAATAACATGAACCCAATTAAAACCACTCCCAGGCATATAATAATCAAGATCCCAGAAATTCAGCACAGGAAGAGTATACTAAAAGCTGCTAAAGAAAAGAAACTTCACATTTAAAGAAAAACTCATCAGAATAATGGCAGATTTCTCTTCACAAACCATCAAGTCAAAAAGTACATGGAGCAAAGTACTTCAAGTCTTGCAAGAAAACAAGTCCCAACCCAGACTTATATACCCATAAAACTCTCTTTCAAGTATAATGGAGAAGTAAAATACTTCCATAACAAAGAACAACTAAACAATTTCACAATGACAAAGCCAAGCCTACACAGATCATTAAACGATGTTCTAGAGAGGGAGCAAAATGATCACATGAATGAGAATGGAAAGAACCCACAAAATAGGTCAAACAATTAAACACAGGAGAATGAGAGGCACACAATAGCAGTCTTTCAGTTATTCTTTTGTATACAGCAGCAAAATATGTCCATCAGCACACTCTACAAATGGAATTCTCTTGCACCCTATGGGTCATGATTCCGTATGGGTCTACAGGGTGGATTTCAAGGAAATAGCTGTAAACTCAGTCCCACAAGTGACACCTGGCCACCAGAAAGGGTCATTATCCATGTCCACAACACACTAGAACTTGGTGCGACTTCTGACTCAAACAGTCAGAAGTGATGGTCATTTATTTGTCATTCCAGCATTTATCTTATGTTTTATTCTTAGTACTTTTTTACTATCATGAAAACTTTTTCTTAGTTCAATTGTTTAGAAACATTTAATTTTTAATTAATTAGCATTTAATTTTCTGAATATTGCTTAACCTTAATTTTTGTTTTAAGATTTATACTATATCTTTGAATTACAAGCTGCCTAAAAGACATCGTATGATATCTTCTTCCAGTATTAGAAACTTTAAAAAATATACTTCCATTTTCTGTTGACTGTATATTATTTCTTCCCTGTCCTTTATATACATATACACACACATATATATGAGAAAAATATGTGTACAACCCAAAATAAAATTGGTAGTGTTTCATAGAAATCTTCAATGACCTTTTAAGTAAGGGTTCATCTAATATATTTTGTATAGTTCTGCACAACTATCACTTTGAGAGCTCTTTATTGTTCATCCAGGAGCATATTTCAACTTCTCATGCCTTTTGTATTATGCACTTTGTTATTTCCTATATGCTACATCTGGAGGTGTTAAAATATTTCAAGTTTGTATAACTAGAAAATATTTTACTTTTACTTTTCAAAGATGTTTGCTAAGTATAAAATTCAAAGAGGGTAGATCTTTTTTTTTTCTTTCAGTCCTTTAATTAGTCTAGTTTCTTACACACTTGGTCCTTCTTTTGTTTGTAGTGTGGAATAAGCTATCTATTTTTTTCTTCCATAGCTAATATTTTTTATGTACATGCTTTAACCATTTTTTTCTTTATAATAATTTTTGGACAATTTCATTTTTGTGTATCTTGGTATGATTTTATTTAAATTACTTATGCAAAAGGTTCATTTTTCTTGGAAATATGGTATTACAAGTTGAATTAAATTCAGAAGTTTTAAGTCTTTAAGTACTGCCTCCTTTCTACTTTGAGAATTCTAATTATATGAATACAAAAATTAAAGGAGCAACTAACACAAATTTTTTTTTTTACTCTGACTGTTTTCCTCTCTTGAATTTCTTATAGCTTCTTAGTTATTGTTTTTTTTTTTTTAAAGAAAACTTATACAGGTTATATCTGGTAATCTGAAAAGCTAATTTGCATGTAGCATCTTGTAACAAGCAACAATTGTTGGATTCCTATTGCTTTGTTTAGTGAAATCTTGTATCATATATAATGCTGTTTTCTTCTATCACTATCTTGTGTTCTTTAAAAATAATGAGCATAAACACAAGCTAATAAATAAATTTAAAAGGAAAGAAAAAAGAAAATGGAAAGATAAGGAAGGACCAATATAGTGAAAATGGCCATGCTTCCAAAGCTATTATACAGGGCTAATGCAGTTCTCATACCATATCTCACAGATTTATTGAAAACAGGCCTGACCTTCATTTGGAGCAGAACAGACCTATAAGAGTCAAGGCAATTCTGGACAATAAAGGCAAGGCAGGAGGCATCACAGTACCTGACTTGAAATTACACTATAAAGCTACGGTGGTAAAAAGAGCATAAGGGCCAGAGAGAAGGCTCAGTGGCTTAAGGGCCTGCCAGGCATATTTAGTCACCATATTTTTTTCTAAATGGCCAAGCATGTTCACTGGAAAGAAGACAGCTTCTTTGATAAGTGGCACAGGAAAAACTAGCACTGCGTACGCTGAACATTAAAAGTGGTCCAAGGGGGGGCTGGGGAGATGGCTCAGTGGAATAAGTGCTTCCTGGCAAGTGCAACGGCCTGAGTTCAATCCCCGGTTCCACCAAAAAAATAAAAAATAAAAAATAAAAAAAATAAAATTGGGCCCGTATATTTCACCATGCACTAAAATCAATTCAAAATGGATCAAAGTTCCAAATAAGTTAAAATCATTAAATCTGCTAGAAGATGGAATAGGTAAAACTTTTTAATTTTTTTTTTAATTTTAGGGAAGGGTCTACAGGTTGTTCAGGGTCTCACTACTGGATTGGACTCTTAGAGATCCACCTGTTTACAGTCTCCCAAGAGCTGGAATTACAGAAGCACACCACCATGCCCAGTTTCAATTGCCATCTCAGAATGCTCTGTGGATGGATCTGGCACCACAGGCCCAGGGCGTGAACTCCAAGCCCCTGCACCTGCTTGCAAGCACTTTAATCTGCTGAGCTATTTGGCCGGCCCAGAATAGGTAAAACTTTTAAAGACACTGGTATAGGCAAAGTCTTTCTAAATACATGGGATTGATCACGAGCAATCAATGACTGGAATCTCATCTTATTTAAAAGCTTTTGCATTGCAAGAGAAACCACCAACAGAATGAAGAGACAACCCACAATGCGGTGATAAATGTTGCCAGCTGTTCCTTAGACAAAGGATTGCTAGCAAGAACATATAAAGAACTCAAACCCAGAGCTCCCAAATTTTAAAGACCCAATCCAAAAATGGACATCTGAGGTGAATATATACTTCCCAGATGAATAAGTACAAACAAACAGCAAACAAATATATGGAAAAATGTTCAACATCACTGATAACTCAAGAGACGCAAATTAAAACAACACTGAGTGAGTTTCCATTTCACCCCAGAAAGAAGGACTGTCATCGAGAAGTCCACTGTTGTTGGGAGTGTAGACTAGTGCAGCCACTGTGGAAATTAGTGTAGGGATTCCTCATAAAACTAGAATTACAGGTCTCATTTAACCCAGCCATTCCCTTTCTGGGGGTCTTCCCAGGTTTAAAAACATTGTACCACAGTGATAAAGGTGCCCTTGTATTTATAGCAGTGCAATTTATATTAGCTACACCTTGGAAACAAGTGAAATGCCCATCAATGGAGGAATAGGTAAAAAAAAGATCCATTTGTCTTCTTATGTAATGGAGTGCTATTGAGCCATATAAAGGTAAACTGGAGACTTTTACCAGTAAATGGCTGCAACGGGAGACCATAATTATCAACGAGATAAACCAGATGCACAGATGCAGACATCACCTTGTCTCTCTGAAAGAGTAAATAAGATGCAATATGTACAATAGATGTAGATAGTGTAAAATGGGAGAAAGCTGTTCAAAAGGAAAGAGAAATTGAGTTGGAGGACAAGATAAAAGAAAGAAGAAAAACAAATATATATATTTATATATATATTAATATATATATATAAATTTTTCTTAGCCATTTAAAGGAAAGCTTTGTATTGATATTGTTTTGACAACTAATTCCTTTATCAGATAATTTGAAGATAACAGTGTGCAATGTAGTAACCATTGTCACCCTCCTATTATCTTGTTTTGATTTTTTTCTCTTTATTTTTTTTTAATTTTTGTTTTATTGAAGTACAAATATCAACGAGACAGTTTTAAGATACCTTGACAAGATGGATTTGATAAATTAATACATTGCAAGCTGTTTTCATAATGTTTTGGTATCACAGAAGGTGCATACAGATTTTTTTTCTCTTTAAAGTAAAAAAAAAAAAAATACAGGTTTCAGAAACTGTGTCTGAGTGAAGTGAAATAGGTAACATATAGGGCGATGAGAGGTTTTACATTCCATTTTAAGGGAGAGAAAACCTAGCTTCTGTGACCTGCCTTTGAGAGCTAGGTATGAGATAGAAGCAGTAGAATAAGCCCAGGAGACCATGGAAGCTGGGCACCGTGGGCCACGCCATGGTCTCAGCACCACAGAAGAAATATTCTTTTTGAGGCAAATTTTATTTTTGAGCAAACACAGCGGAATGAACAGTGACAGCTGTTTCTAAGCCATGGGTAAACAATGTCCGTTGTAGGCATGGTATTACCTTTTTAGTAAGTTAGAAAATATGGAAGTAAATGTGAAATAATGGAAATATAGATTTTATTTCACATACAATAAGTAGAACCTTCATAATCCCAACAGAAGTTGCATTAATTAAAATAGATTATTTTTGACAAAAATATGTTCCAGGTTTAATGATTTTTAATGATCATTTGGAGTAATTCTTTTTCATTCTTTTTATCTTTATTTCAACTAATAATTTATGAAATCACTTCCTGGTATAGCAACCAGTTACATGACTGGCAATGTTTATGCTTCCAGTATTAAATTCACAAGCCTCTTAGTATGAATATACTCGAGTTTAACACCGGATTGCCAGACAAACTCCTGAAATAGCACCTGGCCTCCTACCTTCATCGGCAGACCAATAAAATTAAGGCCCCTAAAAATGCCATCACCTTCTTTGACTGCACTGAACTGTGAAACCTGGAAGAATGCAGAAACCAGAACAGGCTGCAAGCATGAAGCCAACCTTCTGACAGGACAGCTTCTAGCAAGGCCTTATGCAGGCAAGGCTAAACAGTTACACTGTAGTCGAAAGTCAGCATGTGTATTAGAGCTCAAAATAGATGCAGTGGGTGACAAAACTGCA
Source organism: Ctenomys sociabilis (assembly GCA_004027165.1). Classification (NCBI taxonomy): domain Eukaryota; kingdom Metazoa; phylum Chordata; class Mammalia; order Rodentia; family Ctenomyidae; genus Ctenomys; species Ctenomys sociabilis. The sequence continues at coordinate 26,476 of PVKA01002774.1, forward strand.
TTATTCTCAATAGTTAGAAGAATTTGATGGATGTTGCTCCTCTAAACTCTGCAAAATTGAAATTGAGGACCATAGAAAGGTCCGTTTATACAGCACATTCTGTTTTCTTAATCAATGGTGGTAGACATACAAAGACCAGTATGCACATACTGCTGGTGTGAAAAGCCATCTCTGTCCTTACTTTCCAAATTTTAAGAAAAGGGCAAGCTTTCTGACAGAGTTGCTTCTTCTCTCCAAATATTACAAAGAACTGCTTTTAGTTTAACCTCCAAAGTAGACTTCATAAAGCATTATTACAATGAAAAGATTATAATTAAAGTGTTGCCCAGAAAAATCAGGGTAAATCATTTATCTGAAGCCTGATACTGAAGTTGTAGAAAAAAACACTATATTGAACATTTTAGAGAGACACAAATGTTTCTTTCTTCTTAATGTACACTCTGTACAATCTATATGAATCCAATGTTATTCATTTTTATATTTTACTATTTAAATTTTCATGCAGAAAAATGCATGTGAAAAACTCCTCAGCCTCAAAGATTTATCTGTTGTAGATTTCCAGGTGCCTCATAATAATACAAGTTTAATGTTAAATTATAAATTAAATAATTCTTTCCTTATTAACAGCAATTTATTTTCAGGTGTGGTAAGTGTTCACCTTGGAGAACTCGGCTGCCATCCTGAGAGAACTGATAATCACAGTAGGAACTTTGTTCCTCTGGGTCAGCTTCTCTGACGGGGGGCTGGAGGGCTTCGACCTCACAACAATACTTAATATTCACTGAGCCCGGGACCTTGTTAAGCACAACTGCCCCACACAGCACTCCTAACAGGGCTAAGTTTAGAGTTGAGCAAGTGTGAGACATTGAAAACCAAATTAATTTTCTAAAGCTGTGCAAATTTTAGGAAGCGAAGTCTAATCTCACACCAGGGCAGTGGCATACCAACCATGTAAGCCCACATCCTATTCTGATCCCCCTGTTTTTTCATACATGTAAAAAGTATGTTTTGTATCTTGCCTTTGCTATAGTTTGTGGCTTAAGTCTCCATGCATAAGTCATTCTTCCCACAGCAGTACCTGTACACTGAAAAGCAGGCTCATAGGAAGGCCACAGTAAGCCATTAGTGCTCGTGAAGTCAAGTAAAACATGCCTTCTTTCACTTTTCCTTAGTTCTTGTGAAAGCGCTAACAGTTCTTTGAGCTGCCTTATCCTGTACTAACAGCTAAGCAAGGAAAGGGAACTCCATAGTTTTAAAAGAAAAAAACCTCCCTATGTAGTCTAGGCTGACCTCGAAGTCATAGTGACCCTCCTGCCCCAGCCTCAGGAGTGCTGTCATTACAGTGTGTCCCAGCACATCCAACCTGATTTGAACTTTAAATTATTTTCTAATTCAACACATAATCATACATATTTATAAGGTGCAGTGTGATACCTCAATACATGCATATAGTGCAATAACCAAGTCAGGGCAATTAGCATATCTAGCATCTCAAACAACATTTCCTCTTGGAGATATTAAAAATCCTCTTTTCTTCTACTTTGAAATACACAAAAAAATTTCTTATAGTCTCCCCACTAGGCCAAGAAAGGCTAAAGTTAATCAAGCTCTATTTTTGTGCTCTTTAGTCAGCTTTCTTTTAGTGCGCCTCTCCTCTATCCTTCTCAGTCTCTCATAAATATTGTATATTGTGTATTTAATTTCTATGAATTCTACATTGTATGAACATAAAACTGAATTAATTTTCTCTAATTTAGTTCTATTCTATATTATATTTCTATGAAATCAGTTTTTATTTTAGTTTCCAGGGTGAATGACAACATCGGACATATCTCTTCCTATGCCTGTCTTTCTTCATTTAACATGATGTTCTTTAGGCTCACCCATGCTGCTGGAAATGACAGGATTTCATCCTCTTACAGCTCAGTGATACATCATTGAGTACATGCTGTGGTTTATATCTGTATGTGCCCACAGGGCCTCATGTGCTTACAGAAAGGTGGTTAGGTTATGGAGTGAGGAGGTGAATTGACAACTTGTCAATTTGTTGCACACAGCTGAACTGAACTAGCCTGGTGCTGGGAGTGGGAGGCTGCCTCAGTTATTTTTCTCTCATTGCTGGGACAAAATACCCAATACTCAAAATTAAGGAAGGAAAGGTTTATTTATCTCACAGTTAGTGGAGGTTTCAGTCCATACTCGACCGGCTCCAAGGCAGAGAGGCACATGGTACAGGGCAGCAGTTCATGGTAGCAGAGCATAGCAAAGAGCAAAGAGAAATGCAGAAGCTGTGGCATCCAGCAAGGCTCTCTTCCTTCCACGCTGACTGAAAAGACCAGAGCTCTCCGAGGAAGGGCCGCTGACCATCCTTCCGCCAGTCCCTTTATATATCCTTTAAGCACTGAGTCACTCCAGGGCGAACCCCCTACACACTAAGGAGGGGCCTCCATGCTCTAGGGAGGTAGTGTAGAACCACACAGTGTCCATGCCCTCTTCTTGCACAAGATGAGGATGTTTATAAAGTAAGAACCCTGGCTCTCTGCTGAGTCACTTAATTAAAATTTCTCAAATTCTCAAGGTGACACAGTGTATCAAGGGGGACCACTGGAGGACCGCAGCCAGCAGCATAAGAGGCAGAATTGGAAAAGAAGAAAATCTTGGATAGCTGTTAGTTCTCCTGGATGACCTTGTCATGCTGGCTTTCCTGATATGAGTTTGGCTGTTCTCATTGTTGAAGGAGCTCAGAACCTTGTTGTCACTGAGAATGGCTGTGGTCCACATTGGGGGAGCTCTGGTCCTTATTTTGAGCATCACTTCCTGACTCCAGAGGGGAGGCGGGTGTGCTATTCAGTGTTCTGCAAAAGCCTGTCATGTTGAGTTTCCCAATATAGATTCAGCTGTTCTCTCATTGTCAGAGGAGCTCAGTACCTTGTTGTCACTGAGACATGGTTCCTTCATTTGAATGTCACTTCCTGGTTCCATTGCAGAACCCACTGTCTGCTAGCACAGATCTTTTATCCCATGGGCATAGATTCTCTAGCTTTCACTACTGACTTTGGGGCCTTCTTAAAGCAAATCCTTGAAACTGCATGAGACACTGTCATGGGTTCTGGGTTTCCAGTTGAACTCATAAGAAGCATCGTCATGGGGGTCTAGGTCTTCAGATGGAATCACACAGGACATAGTGGTGGGACCTGGGCCCTCAGCTGGATTCTTTAGGTCTGTAGTATGTGGGCAAGTTTCCTGCACTCTCTTTGTACATCATTCTTTGGGTCATTATTATAAAATAATCTTATATATTATGTGTCCTGTATTGTTTCCCCTGGCCAACCCCAGATTACAACAGGGTGGAAAACGATTGAAGTGTGAAAATGCTATGGTTGTTTTGGTGTTAAGAATAGGTGGGTCATCGTGGTGTGATCTGGAAGAATGGGTCTCCCTCCACACTTTCTGCTTTTATCTATTTCCTGGCTAATCTGATATGAACAGCTTTTCTTCCATTATGTCTCTTTAGCTTATCATCTTACATTTCATAGTTTATGATTTCATATTTAAGTACTTCATTTTTATTTATAATGGGAAATAAGAGTACAGTTTAATTCTATTGCATACAAATATGGTTTCCTCAGCATCATTTTAAAGAAGATTGTCCTTTCTTCAATGTATGTTCTTGGTACCTTGGTTGAAATCAGTTAGCTGAAAATATATGAAATTACTCTGAGTTCTCTCTTCTGCTTCAAAGTTCTATTTGTCTATTAAGCCACCACTATGTAGCTTTGGTTACAGTAGCTTTGTAAGTCAAGTAGTATGATGCTTCTAGATTTTTTTCCTTTTGTTCCAACTTGTTTTGGTTATTCAAGGTCTTTTGTGATTCCATATGAATTTAAGGGTTTTTCCGTTTTTTCTATTTCTGTGAAGAATGTCATTGAAATTTCAATACAGATTGTATCAGATGGTAGGTTTTGAGGGGAAATATGGACATTTTAACAGTATTAATTATTTCAGTCTATGAACATGGAATACCTTCCAATTTTTTTCTGACGCTTCTTCACTTTCGTCAATTTCTTATAGTCTATTGTAGAAAAATTTTACTTGGTTTTGTATTGTTGATTTCCTTTTCAGTTACTTATTGATGTGTAGAATGCTAGTGATTTTTTGTATGTTGATTGTGTATTTTGGAATTTTACTCATTTGTTTTTATCAGTTTTAACAGTTTTAAGTGTAGTCTTTACATCTTTCTAAATATAAAATTAGTGTGTCTCCAAACAATGACACTTTTGCTTCTTCCACATTGTATCAGTTCTGGTACCATAATCTGTATCAGTCAGGGTTTTACTAGAGAAACATGTATTATACAAGGAACAAATGTAACAAAAGATGTACAAATATATAAGAAATTATAAGATTGGATTACAATGGTCAGCCACAGAGTTGGAACAGGAAGCATGCAGAGGGCATCTGTACACTGCAGACTGGAGGATTCAGTGCAAGCTCCAGAGTCTGGAGCTCCCTGCAGTGTCTGTATGAGTCTGTATCAGTTGGCTGATGAGTCTGTGATGGAAGGGATGGAAGGCTGATGAGTCTTCAATGGAAGGTTGGTGGGTCTGCGATGGAAAGCTGAAGTATCCAAGGCAGAGGCTGAAAAGTCTGTGTTGGATGCCAGAGGATGATCTTCAAGCTGACTGAGAAAACTGAAGTTCTTCCCAGGAAGTGGAACCATCTTGCGATGGAAGTGAACCATCAACCAACCACCAACTTTCCTTGATCCCCTTTAAATATCCTCTAAGTGCCAAGTCTAGGGAAGGACCTCTACACCCTAAGGCATGCCCTTCACTCACTAGGGAGGAGCCCTCATGCCCCTGGGTGTAGGATTGGGAGTTGATCTAGTCAAGCCACTTCCCAAATTGAAGTTACACAATGTATCAACCAGTACACACATCAATGTCTCACTTTCCTATGTCTCACTTTCATCGCTACATGATACCTCCAAGTAATTTTACTGGGGATGTATAATCATCTTTCCCATATTTTGAGATACAATCCCATAAAAGACCAAAGGAATTCCTCCAGTAACACTGTCAAGGTTTTCTCACGATGGCCTTTTTTTTCAACTTTGGACTTTCTTAAAAGTCTTTTTTTCATGGATTCTTGATCTCTTTTCTAAATATTGCTCAGTTCTTTAGCTAAACAGATGCTACATGCACATTAAACACAGACAGAAAATAAATCTGGCACTATACACAAGTTATGCCTTCCACACATTTGGAAAATCAATCAGATTTTGCCAAAGCCACCCTTAACTTTCTTCAGTATGCAAGATAGCTTGGAGCTTAAGAATAAAAGATCTAGAGTTAGCATCTAGCAGACTTAGGATCTGCATGCCCGTCTTGATAAGTATAAGTCATGGAACCTTAAACTGAAGAATGCACCTTCCATCTGCCAGTTTCCTGCCTGCAAAATTGGCTTTAAAATAATGCCAGGTTCATGGATATATTTTAAATTAAAATAGAAAATAATATTTTCAAGGTATCTGATATACAATAATTGCTCAATAAACAATAGAAACATTTTTATTGTTATAGCACATAGATTTTAACGTTCCATAAAAGGAGAATCGAATACTAATTGCTTAGTGGTTGTCAAGGTTGTGTGATCAATATATTGATCTATCGTTTTAATAATTTACTTTGTTAAACAAAATCATAAAGTGACCATTACTACCCCAAAATTACTGATTACAAAAAGATTTAACAGAACAAATTAAATGTCTTTTAGATATATAACTTACACATGGCAGGGCTTGGGGAGATAGCTCAGTAGAATAAGCACTTGCCTGGGTAGCACAGGGTCCTGAGTTCAATCTCTGGTACTACAAAAACAAACAAACAAACAAACAAATAAAACTTACACATGGCAAAGCCAAGTGGTTTGAATATCATAATGAAGGCCTGTATTTACTTCACTGAATATCATTTCTAGTTCATAGATAAATCAAATGAAATTGTTATAAAATTCACATCTTAATGAATTATTATCAATGATCCATCATTTCTTCATTCTGTTTCAGTACTCAAACTTTGTAGGAGTCTCTTCCTGGTTTTCATCTCAGTCCAAGAAGTTAATATTTGTAATCCCAAAGATACATTATTGGAATCCCACCAAGTTAATTCCAATCTACCACTCTCTTTGCAACCCATGGAGAAAGAAAAGATGCTAAAACATATTTATAATTATTGGGTAGCCAAGGAACCCTAAGCCCAGTCATGAAGATGACTTTCTGGATCGAAGTTTTATTCAGTGGAGTAGTGGCTTGAGGAGGAATGAGTGAGAATTGTGGGAAGTAGGTGACTACTGTGAGCTGAACTAGGTAGGTGACCTACATTTACCTCTGTCATATGCAGAGAAAGTAATCTGCTTTATGCTATTAAGATAGTATCTAATGTTTGGGGGGTTCTGGTGCTTCAGCTTTGATGTAGTCTAACAAGCCCCAGGAAGTCACAGCGTCTGTCTTGAGGCTCTATCCCAGCTGGTGGCATGTAGTATTGGCTCTTCAGTCTGTCTCGACCCATCTCACATTAAGGAGCAGCAGGTATAGGTTACCAGGAAAACACACATGCCACCTTCAAAACTATCACCAGCACCACAGCTAGACCAATATACATTGCTTAAGGCCAATTGAAAGGATAAGCACAACTCCTAGCCAGCTCAATACGAGGAAATAGGGTCAGGCTCAGTCAAAAAGGAGACAATCACTCTTCTTTCAAGGAGAGCTGCTCAAGTGGTCTTCCACAAAACTTTTTACACACTTTTTTTCAGTATCCTCCAATAAGGGGACAATTCAAAGTGTTTTAGCTACAGATCAATGGGCAATGTCATTTTTGAAAGGAAGACAATTAAACATTAGTCTTTTTTCTTCTTTAAATCTTTCTCCTTTTAGCCTTCCTTTTTCTCTTACAGGATAGTGAGCTACTCTATAAAAAAACAGAATTAGTGAGGCATAAGTAAATGAACTATAGAGGTGAAGTTTTATTTGTTAATAAAGAAAGTTTGGAAAAAGAAAAATAAAGGCTATGTTCAAATGGAGCTATGATCTTACTAGAAATTCCAGTCCATAAAAGTCTGTTGAAAATCAGCATCAAACCATGGAAATAAAGCATATGGAGCTAATTCTAGACTTTAAAGAAAGGAAGCATTATTTAATAATACTAATGGCATGGTTTGTTAACTCTTTGTGGAATATAAAATATTAAGTTATAACTATCTCTATTACATGCATACAAATAAATCCCATATGGATTAAGTAATTAAATATAAAGGTAAGCCAAGACCAGCAAATCAAAACAAGAATAAAACATTAATAAAATATTATGAAATTATAGAACAGTTATGAAACATATTACTTCAAAACAAGGGATAAATTCATAAATGATAACTAGATATTATAGATATTTTCCCACAGAGAGTTTTAAAATTTATATGGTCCCCAAAATATAGCAAAGTTAATAATCAAATAAAAATGTTTCAGAAAAATAGGAATTCTAAAAGATATAAAAGTTTCCTGAAAACAATATAGCTATATGTCATCTCAAAATAAAAAGTATGAATTTAGAATAAAAAGTAACATAATTAAATAGAAATTTTGACAAAAAATGCAGAAGGACTTCTGCTTTTGGGTAAATGAAATTGAGACACATTTACCTATTGCATAGATTAAGTTAAAAAGAAGCTCTAGAATACACACACACACACACACACACACACACACAGACACAGTGTCACTCCAAACCAAAAAACAACAAAGAGAAGATTAAAATGGGGAATGAAAAATGACCAGCCAGCTGGTTGCCTTGATCTCAAAGAAGACCATGGTAGTGATTTTCCTTGTTTTTTCCCCCTATAATGTACTCCAAGTTGAGATTTTTAAAACCAGTAGTCAGGAAATAATAAGTGAATAAAAATCCCCAATAAAATATCACTGCCTGAAGTAAAAGACGAGGAAAGAGGCATCTTATTGATGCAGACCTTTTAGACAGTAACTGCTTCACTCCAGCCCAAAACAAGAGAACACATCCTGGTCCCATTCTCACTCATAGTTGCAAGGCCTACTTGGTGATCTTAGAATTTCCCTCTCAGAAGGGTTGCAAAAAGCATCTCAAACGAGTGCATAGGGATTGTGTCTGAGGATACTATGTAGGGCCAAGACTCCTATTCTTTTTAGTTGGTAATAAAAACTCATTGTAGCAAAAATGGAGACCATGGGGGAAGCCTGTGTTTCTATACCACCTGGCAATAGCTAAGTAATCTTCTCTTCCCCCAATACAATGATGTCAGAGAAGTGTAAAGAAGAATGAGAGTGCTTATCACCACTCACTCAGAACCAAGTTACCACCACCATAGTGTTAGGATAGACTAAGGGAAGAGATACTAGAAACTTCCATGCCCAGCAGTACTGAGAAAGCCCTCATATATTATATAGAGAGCATAAAGAATCATAAGTTTCAGACTGGCTAAAATCTGTGATATTGCCACTACCATGTTGAGAAGAATGAAGAACAAGGACTCTCATTTACTAATAATAGGAATACATAGCAGTATAGCTACTTTGCCAGATGATTTGACAATATCTTATGAAGCTAAACATACTCTTACTATATAATCAAGCAGTTGCACTCCCTAGGTACTTAGCCAATTGATTTTAAAACTAATGTCTACAATGCCAAAAAATATTCAAGTGAGAAGAGGGACTAAGGAGTGGAGAGAAGGGATAAAGAGAAAAGAAATGATGAGAAAAAGAGGAAAAAATGAAAACAAAGCTCATATAAATAAGGAGGGAAAGAGGATTTAAAGGGAGGTTAGAAGAATGGAGAAAAAAAATCAAGTTATATCATGCACATGTACATATTCCTTTATGTACTAAATATAATCATTATATATATATATATATATATCTAAAATATACCAATAAGCTTAATTAATAAAATATATAAAACTAATGACCACACATAACTTGCATGCAAATGTTTATCAGTTTTTCTATAGTTGAGAAATACTAAGAGCTAACCAAGATATTCTTCAGTAGATGAATATACAAACTATGCTATATCCATACAATGAAATTATAATAAAAAGAAATGTGCTATAAGTCTATAATAAGTAAGGAGTATTAAATATATATTGCTAATTTTAAAAAATCAGATGAAAATGCTTCATACTGTAAGAATACAACTATAACGTTGTGCATAAAGCAAAACTGTAGAGACATTTAAAAGATCAGTAGTTGCTAGAAGCTTGGAAAAGCAGGAAGGACAGATGATGGAGCACAGAGGATTTTTAGGGTAGAGTAGTTAGGTTGTGTAGTATTATAATTGTGGATACCTGACATTATGTATTTGTAGAGAACCATAGAAATGTACAACAAAAATAATGAAAAAAAAAAGGTCTGGTTGGTAACAATGTATCAGTATTGTTCATTAACAATAACAAATATGCTATATTCATATGGAAATAGAATATGAATGTACAAAGTGGTGATATATGTAAGAGGGCTACAACTGGAGCCCTCACCATTAGTTTGCCTGCCCTAAATGCCCACTGTAGGACATTAGAATGGTACATTTCATGGTCTCCCTAAGCAACAATAAGTACTGATTAAAGGAGGAGAGACTTATTTGGTCTCACAGCCTGAGCAGCTCATCAACAAAGTCTCCCAGAAATGGGAGTCTATTTGGTAGCTGGCCTACGTGGTAACCAGAACGGATACGTACCAATCCACTACCACACAAAACAACTAAGCAGCCTTATTGAATGGCCTAATTTCCTGAGAACCCTGGACAGCAACCAAGTGACCCAGGTTCTCATATTGTGACCCCAAGAAGCAGTTAAGCAGCCCATTCTCAGAAGCTTGGGCTACCAAATTCTTGAAAAGCAGAAGCTCAGACATGGACCCCCATTGTCAGTTCTCACAAATTCAGTGATGTAGTCCTTGTACAACAGTGAACTCCATTTATGTTCACTGGCATGACTTAGACCTATGTGGCTCTGGTAGCTCATTACACTACCAAGCATAGCCCTTCAGGATAAGCCTACTTTATATAACCTGTAGAAAATGACAGACATCTCTCACCAACAGCCAAGTACCATATGGACTGCCCTGTGAGTGAACTTGCCTCATCTAAGACAGCTACATCCTAACTAGTATTACATCTCCATGTACCATTTGGCCTAGTCCAACCATACCTAGCAGACATCACCAGCATAGGTTAGAGATGAAAAGCTTTAAGATACCACAATAACGTGCCCCATAAAACCAAAATCTTTACAATCTAGCCAACCATTATCCCAGGACAAGTCGCCATCACAAAGAAGGGTTTTACTACGAAAAGCACTCCTTAAAATTAACTGAAACAACTGAGCCAACTAATGTGAAGATACTAACAAAAAGATAGAAATTTCTAAAAGGTAGGTAAGGTGGTGTCTCCAAAGAAATGCAATCGTTCCCTGGCAACAGAAGCCAGGGAATAGAAAGCTATAATGGTTGATACTGTGTGTCAACTTGAGAAGTTTAGAAACTTAAGTTTGCAACTCAGCAATTCTAAATCCTAGGGTGTAAAGGACATGCCCTGAGGCAGCTATTTACTCTCAGGATGCTGCAAGGTTTGATTCATTGTGTGAACTTGAGAAGTTAGAATTTTAACTAAGCAACTCAGCAGGGAGTCAGGGTGCTGACTTTGTAAACATCCTCAGCCTGTGCAAGAGGAAGACATAGTCATTGTGTGAACTTGAGAAGTCAGAATTTTAACTAAGCAACTCAGCAGGGAGTCAGGGTGCTGACTTTGTAAACATCCTCAGCCTATGCAAGAGGAAGACATAGAGGTGGTGTGAGTGCTACACCTGCCCTGTGGAGAGTAACCTGCTTGCAACATAAGGGAGAGAAGGGAGAATTACTCTTTCTTTTGAATTTGCTGTCTTCTGCTGCTTTGAACTGTTGCTCCTTATCATGCCACTCTGCCTTAGAGCCAGCAGATTATGGACTGAAATCTCTGCCAACTGAGCTCCATAAACATTTCCTTCTTAATTTGGGTTATCAGATATTTTGTCTCAGCAATGAGAGAAAAGTGACTGGGACACACATGAAAAAAATTCCAAAGAATGATTCTAAAAACTGTAATACATTAGAGAGGAATATAGATGTGACCCTAGTTTCTATAGCAAGACTACAGTGAGATAGTTATATAACCTTGATTTAACACAGGTAAAGATGCATACAATGCTCACAATACTATGCAAGAATGTAAATAAGAGATAGCGACCTATATTAAAAGTATACACTAAAGGGCCTGTGAGATAGCTCAGCAGACTAAGGGCCTGCTTAGGGAAGCACAGGGAGTAGCATTCGATCCCTAGCACCATGTGCCATTCCAGCATCACTCCCAGGCATGCTGAGCTGGCCACCAAGTCTGGATGTGATAGCACATGCCTGTAATCCCAGTGCTGGGGGGCTGAAAACAGAAGGGTCACTATAAGTCAGAGCTGCACAGTGAGACCCTGCACCAAATGCATAAAAAAATAATAATTTACAAGACAAAGAAAAAATTCCTCTTTTTTTTTTTATTTTGGTACCAAGGATCAACTCAGGACCTGTGCTTGCCAGGCAGGCACTTATGCCACTGAGCTATCTCCCAGCCTAGAAAAAATTCTTAAAACAACAAAAGAAAACAAAACAGCATACCAGATGTCTTACAAATGTAGAGAGTGAGAATTTTATATTTAAAGTCCCAAAACTTTAAAGATGCCCACCAATAATATTATTCTCAGTAAAGTTACTATTGGGAATGGAGAAATATATCCTAAGAAAAACAGAACAAGAGAGTTTATGACCACTAGACTGTCTTTCCAAGAGATGCATAATGAAATTCTACACTAAAAGCAAAAGGATAATTGATAATTGCGATCATGAAAGTATGCCAAAGCACAAAATGCAGCAGTAGAGCAGACACAAAAAAGAAAAATAAAAGAACCAGAGTTTGCCAATATATAACCATCAAACCACAAATACTGGCAATAGAGAAACAGAAGAACGCAGGATAGAGAAAACAAACAGATGAAAGTTAACAGCAAGACAAAATTATCTTATCATTAGTAACCTTAAATTTAAGTGATTTGATTCCTCAGTGAAAACATTAACTAGCTTAATGAATTAAAGAAATTTAAAAGCGAAACCATATGATATAAAATCTATATGGTATTTAATAAGCATAACATAGACTGGAAGAAATGAGTGGAGAAAAGATATTCCAGGAGAACAGAGGCAAGGGATGAGCAAGAGTAGTTCTATCTGACAGACTACTGCCATCAAGAATGCAGCTGATAATAAAAGCTGGCAATGCTGTGGGTAGAGACGAAGCTTCTCCATTGGTGGTGAGACAGTAAGCTGATATAACCACTCCGAAATTCAGAATGGAGATTTCCCAAAAAACTAAAACTTGAAAATCCATTGATTGCACTATCCGCCTCCTAAGGTACGTTCCGAGGAGACTCACACATCACCCCGCAGTGAGGTGCGCACACATAGTAGGGCAGAATCTTGAAAACAGTACATGTGTCCATCAACAAGTGAATAGATAGAGGAAGTGTACTTATACACAATGGAGAAGTATTCTGCAATAGAGAAGGGCAAACGGGTCATTTGTAGGAAAATGGATGCACCTTGAGATCATAATTTGAAGTGAAGTTAACTTAGACACACAAGCTTCAACATTGTATGGTTTGTCTTAAATAAAAATTTCTTGTTCTTCTCTCTCTCTCATCTTATTATGAATAAAAGATAATGGGAAGAAAGAGAAAGAGAGAGAGAATAATCCAACAAATACAATGTACACAAAAGTATACTTGGATTTAGTACAATTACCTTACACATTTTGTACATTCTTTAGCTTATTAACCTGGTTTTCAATCTGCATATACA